>CAUYQG010180275.1:0-15434 GCA_963574415.1 Tarsius wallacei | reverse complement strand
TTTACTTTTAATCCCACAGAGCCAAAGAGTTAGGATTATGAGTTATTTCTTTTTACTTTTTCTTTTTTTGAGTTGGAGTCTCACTCTGTCGCCCAGACTGGAGTGCAGTGGCCGCTCCCGGCCACTGCAGCCTCAACCTGCCGGGCTCTGGCGATCCTTCTGCCTCAGCTTTCCAAGTAGCTGGAACTACAGGCGCGCGCTACCACGCCCGGCTAATTTTTTTGATTTATTGTAGAAATGAGATCTCGCTTGCCCAGGCAGGTCTCGAACCCGCGGACTCAGGCAATCCACTCACCTCAGCCTCCCAAAGCGCGGGATTATAGGCTGAGCCACCGAGCCCGGTTTATAACCTTCACTACTTATATTTTTTTCTGAAGTATGGAAATTCTCTATAGTCACTTCTACTCTGTGAAACTAATATATTGATATCTTGATTTCTGTTATTGTATTTTTATGTGTAGATTTTCTATTTAATTTATATAGATGTATAAATATGGATATTGATATAGAAAAATAAATTATATATTCCAGTTGTCTGCTGAAACCATGTATCTTGTCTTCTAATATGAGAAGCATATCAGTCAAGGTTATATTACAGATTAAAATTTATGAAATATAACTTCAATATATCTGCTTCTACTTTTGATATGCATTGTTTTGAATTTTAATCTTATGCTCAGGTCTCCGGTTATGTTTACGCTTAGTTATGCTCTGTTGAATATAGGTATGAAATACTTTTTAGATAATTTGAGGCTGTGGATATTGTTATCATGCTCCAGAGATGTTTTACTTTTTCTTCTAGTAGTATTTAGAATATAGGCAAAATGTCTTAATTAGCTCTGGGATTGAGTTAATTCATAGCTGTTTCTGTCACCGTGAGGACTGGCTTATTTTTACTGTACCTTTACTCATAAGGTATAGTCCTTCATTGGTACTTAATCATTGGTACTTAATGATGACTTGGAGTTTTTACTAAAATTCTATCTCCTTGGATGTCTTTGAAATCTAAGTTTTGTTCCTTAGTCCTCATGAAATTGTCAAAAACTCTCATCAGCTTTTCAGCCTTTCAATCAGCTAGCTGTTGAGTTTACTTCTCTGGGACTTCTCTATTGTCTTTGTCTTTCAACAAATCCTCATTGTGATGGAACATCTGCTTTATCTTCAAAAATATGTTTCATATTTTATTCAGCTATTTGGTTTTGATGAGTGCATTGCCAATTACAAGCTAGTTGTCCTTATCAGAAGTCCATTAAATATCTTTTTAATAGAAATCTAGCAAAAGTGTTTATTGTATAAAGTTTAGGCTTTTATTTTTAGAACCCACTAAGCATAAAGAAGATGAGAGAATCTTGATTTAAATCCTTCACAAATATTTACTTTCACTTTTCCCTCAAAATATTAACAAAATAGTTTGACTAGATTTTATCAAAACCCCAAGTCAATATATAAGACTATCTCAAAATGCTATTTCTTGGCATCAGTGACTAGATGTTATCAAAACCCAAGTCAATATATAAGATTATCTCGAAATGCTATTTCTTGGCACCAGTGATCTCAAAGACTGAAATGACATGATTCCAAACCACTGTCATTCTCCTTGTATACCTCCTGACTTCCATCATTTTCAAATTTGACAAAATGAGTTTTTTGTCTCCAAGGTAGCAAATATATGCATTTGTCTAAAACCAAAAATACTGATTAAACAGTATAGGTGACATCATCTCATTAGTCTTTTCTTATAAGTTATTCGTAAATAAAATACAGTTTGGAGAATAATCAGACAGCAGGAGATTTTATGTTAAATTTTCTTTGGTGGGAACTAAATTTGGTGTTGCTTGAGCAGGTTTTTATTTGCAGTAATGGCAGGCTTTTTCACTTTTTCTCTATCCCTTGCCATAAAATGTACTACACATGTTAGATATTATATCAGAATTTATATTTTACATACTGAATTGGCATTGGTTTACCATAAAATTAAAACCATTGTAAGTGTCTCAAGACATTTCTAGATAAGCCTTATTTTTAATAAAATGCTGCCTCCAATCTTCAGAGTGTTTAAAGCTACAATCTCTAGTGTTCTTATTTTAAAATCTTGTTTATATAAATGGTATGATTTGGTACTATGTCAACATTTTGTGTAAAACCATCTACAGAGCCTGAGTCCTGCTTCTCATATCTGTGCTGAAGTGGTAAAAATGAAACCAATTCTTTTATTCAACTTTTTAATGTTTCATTCTTAACCATAAATGAAGATTTAAGGATCTCAAGACATTTGTGAAAACCTCCAATATTAAATATGGAGATTACAACTAATAGAACACAAAAAATAGAGAAGTAGAAGCAAGATAAGAAACAAAAGTAAACTTATACATGGTAAAAACAGAAGTCAAAATAACTTAGTAATTTCAGAACACTGAAAAGAAAGAGAAAGCTAACAAAGCCTAAAATTGTAATAACATTGACTTTCTCAGCAGAAATATAATAGGGAAAATATTCATAAAAAGCAATGGAATTAAACCTTTATGATATTATTTTACAATTAGATGCTATTTTCCACAAAAATATCATTGTGTGTGATGATGTATGGAGATTAGATAAATGGTGCAACTGTTCACTTTCTCCTTGTCATATAATCATGTATCTTTGCCCCATCCCATGAAACTTTACAGTTTTTCTCATAAAAGTAGGTAGAGTTTTTATCATTACCTCCATTGATTGCAGGCTGCAAGGGCAGAGATGACCTACCAATTCTGAGCCGAGACTATAAGAGGCATGGGAAGATTTTGGCTTTTTTTTTTTTTTTTTTTTCTGTCATCTGGGGTGACAGGTTAGCCGTTATCACTTAATTTTGGAATTCGAGACATGTGGATTAAACTCAAACCTCACTTTTAGCTTTAAATCAAGCTCAACCAATATCAGTCATCTCAGTAAATGTTCATAGAGCTCTGATCAATGTCCATACCCTTGTTGAAAAATAAATGTTTGTTGCTATAAATCACCAAGTTTTGCAGTTGTTTGTGACTAGTATTCTTACTGCGATATCTGATCAATACATAAAAGAAATATTTTCATTTATTCAAAGTGTCTTTTGTTTTTCTTGCAAACCCATTTTAGAAGTGATTGTATTATATTTTCAACCAAGTCAAGAAGTAATCTAAAAAAATAAAGAAATAGATCTAGAAAACAGAATTTAGAAAAAAATAAATAAGAAAGAATCTCTATATGTAAAGGTAATTGCCAAGGCAGCAGGTGACCTATAGACTTACAGAATTTAAAAGGACTGATAGACTAGATATCATATGTGGATATAGAAAGAGTAGACAAATTTCTGGTGAAGAATTTAGGATTAAAATAAGTTCACAAAAATTAAGCAAACAAAAGTAGAATGACTATTTATAATAAGTGAAAATAGAAGTAAAAGAAATAAAACTAATGATATATCAAGTGTCTGGGAATAATATTAGTATAATCAATGTCAAGACAAGTTTTATTATTGTTTTAACCAAAATTACAGCTATGTCAAATATCTAAAGCCTCGTCATCTTTATTAGGAAATGAACAAGTAACATTTAAACTAGAAATTAATGTGTTAGAATAAAGTTGTTATTTAGATTCATGAAACTAAATATGTAAGGAGAATAGGAAAATAGGAATCCGAACTGAGGAGAAATTTGGGAGACAGAATATGACACCTCAAAAAATGCAGGATCCTTGGGTTGAAGGTAATAAAGAAGAAGCAAATGCAGAAAAGCTCATTGCCATTCTTCCTTTTGGCTGAAACCAAGACACAGACTTATAAACACCAAAGAAATCCTACCCACCCTTCCACCAAGAAGAACAACTAATCATTGAAGAAAACTTTAGACCTTTATTGGCCTGGTGACTGTGCCAGATAATTTACATTAACAAGGCTTACTAACTAGCCTTTATCTGCCATTTATTTGTCTTTCCACAATTTGCCACTCCTAACAAAGTTCTTTGCCTTTGGCTTGTCGAGTCTCTGAAAATACTGTTATTAGCTGAAGATACACTGAAATTCAAAGCCACTTTTTTGAGAACTACTTACTTCCTGAATGTCTCCCATGTATATATAAAATATGTTTACCTGCTAAAAAACTTCTGCTTGTTTTTTAGCCGGGCTCGGTGGCTCAGCCTGTAATCCCGCGCCTTGGGAGGCTGAGGTGAGTGGATTGCCTGAGCCCGCAGTTCGAGACCCGCCTGGGCAGGCGAAACCTCATCTCTACAATAAATCAAAAAATTAGCCGGGCGTGGTAGAGCGTGCCTGTAATTCCAGCTACTCGGAAGGCTGAGGCGGAAGGATCGCCGGAGCCCAGCAGGTCGAGGCTGCGGTGGCCGGGAGGGGCCACTGCACTCCAGTCTGGGCGACGGAGTGAGACGCCAACTCAAAAAAAAACCAAACTTCTGCTTGTTTTTTTTTTTTCTCACCAAGTTGCCCAGGGCCTCAAACCCCGGGGGTCAGGCAATCCTTGGCCTCCCAGTGTGCTGGGATTGCAGGCTGAGCCACCGCGCTTTTTTTTTTTTTTTGAATCGGAGTTTCATTCTGTCATCCAGGTTGGAGTGTAGTGGCATGCTCTTAGCCACTGCAACCTTGACCTACTGGGCTCAGGCAATCCTTCTGTCCCAGCCTTCCAAGCAGCTGGAAACACAGGCATGCGCCACCACACCCAGGTAAATTTTTTATTTATTGTAGAGACAAGATCTCGCCATGCTGCTCAGGCAATCCTTTTGCCTCTGCCTCCTGGGATTATAGGCATGAGCCACTGAGTCCAGCTTAGAGTGTATTTTCATAGAGAAATGTATGACAGCATTAAATATGTGAAATGGCTACAATCCATACCCATTCTCCAAAAACATTCCTTTTATTTTCTCTTCTGAGAAAGTTTCAGAAGTTACAGTAGTACATCTGATTCATAGGAATAATGTAGCCAATATGCATGTGTGTATAGACATTTACCTAATGATTGGACTCATAGAGTTCAGAAGAGAACAAAATTAATTCTTCCATAGAAAAAAACCGACAAAAATTATACGAAAATATTTAGAGACTAAGATAGCATTTACAAAATTTTCAGTGAAAAAATTTGATTTATGAAACAACTGCACAAGAACTTTTTAACAGCAATTGACAATTATTCTATTATAAAATAGGTAACTCAGTTATTCTGAAAATTTCTCAAATTTGACAATATTAATCTTACAGAAAGCATTGCATTTTGTACTTTTTCATTCTTTAGGAGCTCATGTTAAATAAAGATGTAATTTGTACTTTTTTCTCTTTTTATCTCTTCAAGTTTAACGAGTTAGATTTTGTTTCAAAAGTGTCATTCTCTTAAAAGTTTCAACTCTTCATTCAGAAACTTGTAAAAATCATTCTACTATGAATCCCAATAGATAATCAGCTCAATGGTTTTAAGGCATACTAGAGAAAATATACTAACAGGATTCTCTTTACCAATAAAGTAAAACTGGAAGTGGAATGCTATTTTTAAAAATAATGTATTGACTTTTATAGAATTGTGGGGTACAAGTGAGGATTTACTTTATAAGGAGGATGCATGCAGGTGACATTTGGGGTTCGAGGTGGCACTCACTCCCACTGGTAGTGGACCAGGTACCCTTTGTGTTTTTTACATGCTTCCCACCTTCTTCAATCCCTCCCTCCCCTAGCAGTGCCAAGCAACTGCCAATCCCACCCTTGTGCTAATGTGACTAGGGTTCAGGGCCCACTTATGAGTAAGATCAGGCAGTATTCAGTTCTTTGTTTCTGTGATAGTTTACTTAGTATTATGTCCTCGAACTGCATCCAAGTTGCTGTGACTACCATGATTTTTTTCTTTTTTATGGCTGTATAATATTCCATCGTGTATATCTACCACAGTTTCTTTATCAAGTCCATTTTTGAAGGGCAGCAAGATTTGTCCCATGTTTTTGCTATTGTGAATAGTGCAGCAATAAACATACATGTGCAGGTGTCTTTTTGATAGAGTGATTTATGTTCCTCTGGGTAGATTCCCAGGAGTGGAATTGCTGGATTGTATTAAAGAACAATTTTTAGTTCTTTTAGAAATCTCTACACTGCTTTTCATAGAAGTCAAACTAGCTTACCTTCCTACCAACAAAAAAGCATTCCTTTTGCTCTGCAGTTGTGCCAGTGCCTGTTGTTTTTTTGACTTCTTAATGATTACGATTCTTACTGGAGTTGGCGGTGTCTCATTGTGGTTTTGATTTGCATTTCTGTGATGATTAGTAAGCCTGAGTATTTTTTCATGTATCTGTTGGCTGCTTGGATGTCCTCTTTTGAGAAGTGTGTGTTCATGTCCCTTGCCCACTTTTTAATGTGTGTTTTTTTTTTTCTTTCACTTTGTTGAGTCCCTTGTGTATCCTGGATGTTAGGTCTTTGTCAGATACATAATTTGCAATTAATTTTTCCTGTTCTGTGGGTTGTCTCTTTACTCCCTTGATGGTTTCTTTGCTGTGCAAACCCTTTTCAGCTGTCTATCTTAACTTTTGTAGCATTCACTTATGGGGACTTGATTATGAATTCATTGCCTACTCTGATGTCCAGAAGGGTATTTACTGCATTTTCTTGTAAGATTCTTATAGTTTGAGCTTTTACATTTAGGTTCTTGATCCACTTAGTGTTGATTTTTTAATATGGTGATTAGTAGAGGTCTAGTTTCATTCTTCTGCATGTGGTTAGCCAGTTTTCCCAGCACCCTTTGCTAAATATGGTCCCCTTTCCCCAGTGATTATTATTGGGAATTTTTTTTTTCTTGAAGATAAGCTGGTTGAGAGACAGTTTTACTTCTGAAGACTCTGTCCTGTTCCATTGGTCTGTGTGCCTATTCCTGAACCAGTGCCGTGCCATCTTGGTTACTGTAGTCTTGTTATTAAGTTTAAACTCTGGAAGTATGACTTCATTCCTTTTGCTGAGGATGGTTTTGGTATCCATGCTCTTTTTTGTTTCCATATGAATTTCTGTATTGTCATTTCCAGGTCTGAGAAAAATGATGTTAGTAATTTGATAAGGATTGCATTTTATCTGTAGATTGCCTTGTGTGGGATGGACATCTT
Source organism: Tarsius wallacei (assembly GCA_963574415.1). Classification (NCBI taxonomy): domain Eukaryota; kingdom Metazoa; phylum Chordata; class Mammalia; order Primates; family Tarsiidae; genus Tarsius; species Tarsius wallacei. The sequence continues at coordinate 8,339 of CAUYQG010180275.1, read as the reverse complement.
GGCAATATTGATTCTTCCAGTCCATGAGCATGGGATGTGTTTCCCTTTGTTTCTGTCATCCTTGATTTCTTTGACCAGCGTTTTGTAGTTCTTGTTGTGAAGGTCTTTCACTTCTCTGTTAGTTGAAGGCCAAGGTATTTCATTTTATGTGTGTCTATTGTGAATGGAATTGTGATCTTTATTCAATTCTTCATCTGCTTGTTGCTGTGTATAGAAATGCAACTGTCTTTTGTATGCTAATTTTGTAACCCAAGTCTTTACCAAAGTTGTTTATCTATGCAAGAAGTCTTTTAACAGACTCTGTAGGGCCAGGGCCCCCAACTTTTTGGCTTCAGAGACCGGCTTTGTGGAAGGAAGACAATTTTTCCATGGAGGGGAGGGATGTGTGTGCAGTTAAAGGTCGCTGCTAATAGGTGCCTTTTCTCCATCTCAGATCATTTGACATTAGATTACTATAAGGAGCACGCAACCTAGATCTCTTGCATGTGCAATTCACAATAGGGTTCATGTTTCTATAAGAATCTAATGCTGTCACTTATCTGACAGGAGACAGAGCCCTGCTTACCTCCTATTGTGTAGCCAAGTCCCTAACAGGCCATAGACTGGTCCTAGTCCATGGTGTGGGGGTTGGAGATCCCTGCTCTAAGGTTTTCTAGATATGAGATCATATCTACCACAAAGAAGGATAGTTTAATTTCTTTTTTTCCTATTTTGATACCCCTGATTTCCTTCTCTTGCCTGATTGCTCTGGCTATGACTTCTAGCACTATGTTGAACATGGGAGGTAAGAGTGGGCATCCTTGTCTTATTCCATTTCTTAGGGGGATGCTTCCTGCTTCTGCCCATTGAGCAAATTGTTGACTATGGGTTTACCATAGATGACTTTTATTGTTTTGAGGGATGTTCCTTCTATGCCTATGTACTTGAGGGTTTTTAATCAAGAAGGGATGCTGGATTTTGTCAAATGCTTCATCTGCATCTAATGAGATAATCATGTGGTTCTTTATTTTACATCTATTAATGTGCTGAATTACATTTAAGGTCTTGTGAATGCTTAGCAAGCTCTGCATCACAGGAACGAAGCCCACCTGGTCATGGTGAATGATTCTTGAAATGTGTTGTTGGATCCTGTTTTCTAGAATCTTGTTGAGAATTTTCATGTCTGTGTTCAACAAGGAGATTGGTCTGTAATACTGTTTTTGTGTTGGATCTTTGTCAGGTTTGGATATCAGTATGATGTTAGCTTCATAAAAAGGGTTAGGGAAAATTCCATCATTCTTGATTGCCTGTAATACTTTTTATAAGATTGGTATCAGCTTCTCCTTATATTTCTTGTAGAATTCAACTGAGATACTATCTGATCAAGGGATAAAGGGCTTTTTTTTTTTTAGGTGGAGAGGTTTCTTATGACTGAGATGATTTCCTAGATTGTTGTTAGTCTGTTTAGAGTTTCAATTTTTTCCTGTTTCAACCTTGGAAGATGTGTGCTGTCAGAAAATCCTTCAGTTCCTTTAGATTTTCTAGTTTATTTGCATATGGATGTGCATAGTAATCTCTGATACTCTTTTGAATTTCTTCAGGGTCAGTTGTGATGTCACCTTTTTTGTTTCTAATTGTGTTTATTTAGACTTTCTCTCTCTCTCTCTCTCTTTGGTCTGTCTGGCCAGGGGTCCATCGATCTTATTTATCCTTTCAAAGAACCAGCTTTTTGTCCCGTTGATCCTTTCTATGACATTTTTGTCTTCTACATCTTGTAATTGTTACTTTATCTTAGCAATATGGAATTTTCTACTGTTATTAGGATTTAGATGATCATGCTTTTCCAGTTCTCCTAGGTGTGACATAGGTTGTTTATTTGTGATCTGTTTTCTTGATGTGTGCATGCAATGCTATGAATTTTCCTCTCAAAACTGTTTTCATGGCATCCCAGAGACTCTGATAGGTCTTTGTTTTCATTTGCTTCCAGGCATGTTTTTATTTCTTTCTTGATTTCTGTAGACTTGGAAGTTGTTCAGCAGCATGTTGTTTACTGTCCATTTCTTTGTGTGTCTTGGGGGATCTTGTTGGTGGTGATATTTATTTTTATTCCACTGTGATCTGAAAAGATGCATGGTATTGTTTCAACCTTGAAATTTGTTCACACTTGATTTATGTCAGAGAATGTTATGAATCTTGGAGTGTGTCCCATGTGCTGATGAGTGGAATGTATGCTATTTAGTTGTTGGGAGGAGTGTTCTGATGATGTCTATTAAATCCATTTGATCAAATGTTGATTTAAGGTTCTTGATCCCCTTGTTGGTTTTTGTCTTGATGATCTCTCAGGAGCTGTTAGTAGGGTACTGAGGTCTCCAATATGATTGTGAGAGTGTCAGTGTTCTCTTAGTTTTCTTAGTAGATGTTTTATAAAACCTGAATGGGAGGGCGATGTGCTTCTATGTTGTGTGCATATATATGTTTAAGTTGGATATTTCTTGCTGGTGGATTGAGCCTTTTGTCAATATGTAATATACTTTTTAACTTTTGATGGTTTGAAGACTGCTTTGTTTGATATAGAAGAGCTACCCCATTCTTTTCTGCTTTCCATTTGCCTAGAAGGCCATTTTTCATCCTTTAACTTTGTACCTGTGTGTGTCCTTTGTAGTGAGATGAGTTTCCTGGAGGCAGCAGAATGCTGGATCATGCTTTTTTGGAGTTTGCCCCTCTATGCCCCTTCAGTGGCCATTCAGTCCACTCATGCTCAATTTAGTTGTTGAAATGTGAGAGTTTACCCCGTCATAGGACTTTTAGGGGATTGCTTTGTTTCTTTTTACTTTTGTATTTATATATGTGTGTATTTTCATTTTTGTGAATGACCCATATCTCTGTTTACTCTGTACTTGCCTGTACTTTTGTGATGGGTATGACTATATTTTTGTTTCTGTGTTTAACACCCTCTTAAGTATCTCCTAAAGGTCTGGGCTGGAGGCAACATGTTCTTCTAGGGATTAATTATCTGGGAAGGATTTTAATTCTCTATCACCGATGAAAGCTTAACTTGGCAGGGTAGGGAATTCTTGGCTGGAATTGCTGACATTTAAGAATTTTTAAAATGGTACTCCAGTCCCTTCTGGTCTGTGTTTCTGCAGATAAGTCTGCAGAAATTCTTGTGGGTCTTCCCTGTAAATGGTCTGACTTTTCTCTTGCTACCTTTAGGATTTTTACTTTTGTGCTGACTTTGTGTCTTAGGAATAGTCTTCTCATGTGGTATCTTGCAGGGTTCTGTGACTCTCTTGCACTTGAATGCTTACCTGTCTAGAGAGATGTGGGAATTTTTCTTGGATGACCTTATAGAATGCTTGTTCCATGGTGTTCTCAGTTTCCCCTTCTGCTTGAGGGATACCAATTTGGCATATATTTGGCTTCTTGACACAGTCCCACATTACTCAGTGACTTTGCTCATGCTTCTTGAGCCTTTTTCCATGTTTTTGACAGACTGGGTTAGTCCTATATCTTATTCTTCAAGCTCTGAGATTCTTTCCTCTGTATGACTGATTCTGCTCCCTTGTTTATTACTGTGTTTTTAATTTCCTGGATGAAGTTTCTTCATTTCTATTATTTCAGAATGGGCCTTTCTGAAATTGGCCAATTCTGCTTATACTTCCTGTGCAACTTCAGTGAGTTTTTCTTCTAGTTTCTCATTCTCTTTATTCATTTAGCCATCCTATCTCTGAGTTATGTGACTGGCATTCAGGGCAGGCCATTCTGGGGAACTTCTAATGTTTATGCACTGCTAGCTGCTTTTCCAAGCACTGTCTCTGCAAGACTCTTAGGACAAACTGTGTCCCTTCATTGATTCTTCCTCATTGGTGAAAAGCAACTTTTTCCTCTTTATTTTTCTTCTTTAGTTTTGTTGTTTTGAAGCTGTTTAACATCTTTGTGTTCTAGGGTCTTTTCTGTCATTTGATATCTCTCAGTGAGAGACAGAGGCATATTCACTTCTGCACCATGCTCCATGCCTCTCTCATACAAAGGAAAGGACTTCAGTTCCTATGTAAGCCTGGCACACAGCATGGGAGAGGGAACCCAGATTCCAGTGTCTGCCATTGTAGCACTCTGTTTTCTGGTCTTTATGTGTTCAAAGAGACCTCTGCTAAGTGCAGGGTACTTCACCTGTCCTAAACTGTTCAGGGTGCCTGAATCTATTGGCAGCTGCGTCCCTACTCTTTGCCTCACTTGGCAAAAGATGCACTGGTCTGTTGCCCAGTGGTGGCCATCTTGGATCCAACCAAAATGTTATTTTTTAAAATGATAAATTCGGTCACCCATTGTATCTTAATAAGAATCCTTTTATAATTTATAACCTCAAAAATGATTAATTGATACACAGTGCCTTAGGGATTCTGCATATGTTTAATACAAACTTTAAAAAATTCAATTTTAACTTTTTAAAAGTTATAATAAAAACAACAGCATATTTAAATGCATTACATATGATGTTTAACTACCATGGAGATTACCAATACAATGCATTGGTTGAACAAATCAACCAATTTTTTTTTGGTAGAACTCCAAATAAAGCATTGAGATTTTAAGACAACCATTTTATTTTATTTTACTATTTTTTGAGACAGAATCTCACTCTGTCACCAAAGCTTGAATGCAGTTGTAAAATCATAGCTTACTGCAATCTAAAACCTTTGTGCTCAAGTGATCCTTGCACCTCAGCCTCCCAAGTAGCTGGGACTACAAGCACTTCCACAATGCCTGGCTAATTTAAAATATATGTATTTTTGTAGAGATGGGGTCTTCCTATGCTGTCCAGGCTGGTCTTGAACTCCCGGCCTCAAGAAATCATCCTTCTTTGGCCTCTCCAAGCACTGGGATTACAGACATGAGCCAATGCACCATGTCCCAATCAATTAAAAAAACTATTGTCATTTGCAACAGTTTATCCATGAACAAAGACTTTTTCTTTGCTACTAAACAACAAAAATAATTTTTAAGATGCAGACAAAAGTTATTTGACTACAAAGCCATTCATCACACAATATTCAAATAATCATTGTTTTAATTTATTTTACAGGTAATATGTACTTTTGTTTAAAGAATTTGTCTATATCTGAAGAGTTCAATTACCTTGCCAATACTTCTTCCCTTGGGAACATTGCTAGTAAATGAAGCAGTCTTGTGTTATTGATTTCGTTTAGAGATGTCAGCATGAGATTGCAAAAAGGTAGAATAATTTTTTCAGTTTGAAAGAAAATGTCCATGAAACAGACTTAGATTCTTTAATTCTCATGTCATTATTTACTTCCTAGTAAACTATTATATTTAGACAGAATGTGTGTTATTGGCAATTTTAGAAGTGACATAAAACTATCTTTCTGATCCCAAGCCCTATTAAACAAGATGACAAGCAAAATAGTGAAGTATGTTCTAACTACATATATACATTAGTTATGACATGAAATTTGCTAAGAATATCTGGGAGTAATCATAAATTTGTAATTCTTAAGAAGTAAGTACAAAGCATTTGAAATAAGACTAAGGGTGGTTTAAGTTTTGTCAAAAGAAAATTAAAAGGGGAAAATAAATTAATAATGTTGATATATTTATAAATTAAAAATATAAACCCTGCATAGTGGAATTACAACTAATATACTTCAGATGATTTAATCTTAACATCTCTGAAAATTCAAATCTTGCTAAAGAATAACTTTAACATTACATGCAAAATTAACACTCTGCCTTACATTTACTATACTTCAAAGTTAAACAGATGAAAAAGCTTTATAAATGTAAGCAGTGAAGCAGGAGTTAGCCACAAATGTATAAAAATATGGCCTGTTTTTTACTTAGAGACCCTAGTTAATATTACATCTGATGTTTACTCACTTTGGAGAGAATGTAGTTTATAGTTTGAAGCTGAAAGAGAGGTGTATAAAATGAGGATTTAAAGTCAAGGTAGGTGAGAGTTGGGCCTAAGAACAGAAACTCAAGGTTCTCTGGCTAAATATCTAGAACCATAGAGAGTTTAATATAATAGGAGTCAGTAGAGCTTATGCAAACCACCAACTGTATTTTACTAGTGACCAAGAAGCATGCCTGAAGAAATTGAGTAACTTACATTATAACAAGTGATGCTTAAAAGGTCTCTAATACCACGCTCTGTGCAGCCCTCATATACCTGAGGTAGTAAAGGACCCTGGTCTATGAATTTATTCAGTCTTGACTTTCAATCCCTAATGTCTATACCTACCAGAAGTATGAGGTTAAGAAGAAAGAATCTAACTGGGAATTTCAATTGGAAAAATTAGTCTTCATCATTCCTTATAAAGTGGATATGATATTTTTCAAGACTGAAAAGCCTAAAGAGATTTTTTGTCTCCAGCCCCATTTTGAACATGAAGTCTTGGTTATGCACACCTAGATATGACACTTTTTAAAATTTGAAGTCTCATCGTTCATCTACCAACATTGCTTCAATATTCAGAAGTGAGCAAAGCCACAGCATTTACAAAAGTGGTTTTTATTATTCGTTGTCTCTAAAAGCTCCACCCCACACACAACAGTAAAGCTACCTGAAGATGATAGATGCTGACCTTCTACCTCAGCTTCTACTGAGGGTTTTTCTCTGCTAGAGACACCATGTCTTTTTCATCTCAAGTTTATAAATGTCTTTCCACACAAGATATTTTGGAGAGATGGAGGAAAAGTGTACAAATTATCACTCCATTTTATCTACCTTATTATGGCCATACCTTGAAGATAAGAATTTTTATTAATTGCTTCTTTGGTGAGAAATCTGTCAGCACAATTCTATTAGTTGAGATATAGAAACCTTATGAATAGTAGAGTTTTTAGTGATAGTCAAAAGAAAGCTTTTTAGAAAGTATATAGTTTCATCATTTGTCGACTTTTTTTGCTTTTAAGTTTTAATCATAAAATGATATATATATATAGGTATACATATATATATATATAATATTTGAACTACTTTTCCGACCAAGTTTTATTTTAATTATGACTTTCTTTATAACTTGGTGACCTTAGGCAAATAACATTGTACATTTTTTTCCCAATCTTAAAATTGTCTTAAATCTTAATGTGATCAATCAATCTTAAAACCATTTTTATCTACATTGAAGGTCTTGATTATATTGGGAGGCAACTTGAGTAGTAGGTAAGAGTTAGCCTATGGAATAAGAATGCCTGATTTCAAAGCCTTGCATGTTGGTTGTTAGATTGAGAGCAATTACTTAGTAGTTTTATTAATCATCTGTGAATGTTGTTATGACGCCTTGAAATGTCTTTTTATGGAAGAGAAAAAATCATTACTTTGAGTGAAAAAAAGCACATCTCCATGGAATGGCGTATCTACAGATTTTTCTATATCTTTTTGTTTTTGTTTGTTTTTTGTTGTTAATAATTACTTGTTGAAGACATTGTGTAAGCCACGTATTGTGTGAGTCACTGAGAAATACAAAAAGGGATAGGGTAGTTTTCCGTGAGTCAAGGTGCATAGTGAATTGATTTTAAAATTATCTGAAAATGACTCTACGATAGTCTTATTGGTATCCAGGTAGTCTAACTACTGATTTCCAGGGAGAAACATGAAAACTTTTCTAAGGTTTTATAAAAATGCATTATCTTAGCTTCTGAACTTAAGAGTAAGTTCACTTCAGTTGTCAACTTTAATATTAAAAGAGGGCACTTTGCTTATCAGAACTGAAAAGTCATATCGCTCTTAAATAAATAACTGTCCATCACAGCTATCTTACTTCAATCTGATTAAATTCTATTCTCCGAGGATCAGAGACTTCTAATATTCCATTTTAAAAGTCAGAGATATTATCTTGCAGCAGGACTGAAAATCAAATCCTTTAAGTAACTTTTGTTCAAACATTTCAGGGAGCATATACTTGTCTAGAGTCATTTCTGAAGATTGGCAAAAGATTTAGAAAGTTAAAATTTTAATAACATGAATAAAAATCATAATATTAAGAGCTAATAATTTTGAATTTTATTTTCTCTAATAATAACTTATAAGGCACAACATTTTATAATTATTAACTTTCATGCTTAATTTATTTTTTGTAAATGTGATCTTAGTGACTTTAACTATTTTTTGAATGGGCAATATATATTTCCTAGGTAAAACATTTCCTATTTTATTCTGGAGAATACTGGAATATTTTAGAAAACCATATACATTCAAATATGACTTTATTTAAAAATATACTTTTTATATTATTATTATTATTTTTGGAATCATAGTCTTACTCTGTCACCCACGAAAGAGTGCAGTGGCATGCTCACGGCCACTGCAGCCTCGACCTGCTGGGCTCAGGCAATCCTTC
>CAUYQG010180271.1:0-39607 GCA_963574415.1 Tarsius wallacei | reverse complement strand
TTTGGCTGAGGATGTGGTAGATCTTGGAGTACATTCCATGTGATGATGAGTAGAATGTATATTCTGTGCTTGTTGGGTAGAGTATTCTGTGGGTATCCACAAAGTCCTATTTGGCCAAGGGTCAAGTTGAAGTTTCAGACTTCCTTGTTGATTTTTTGCCTCAATGATCTATCTAGAATTGTTAGTAGAGTGTTTAAGTCCCCAGCTATTATAGTGTTAGAGTCAATGTCTTTTTTTAGTTTACTTAGTAGCTGCTTTATAAAAGCTAGGGTCCCTCTGTTGGGTGCATATATATTTAGGATGAATGTTTCTTGTTGCTGGATTGAACCTTTTATTATTATGTAGCATCCTTCTGTATCTTTTTAAAATTTTGATAGCTTAAAGGTTGTTTTGTCTGATATTAAGATTGCAGCTCCTGCTTTCTTTTGTGTTCCATTTGCCTGAAAATTTGTTTTCCATCTTCTAACTTTGAGGCTGTGAGTATCCATTCTTGTGAGACGTGTCTTCTGGAGGCAGCATATTGATGGGTCATGTTTTTTTAATCCAGTTTCCCATTCCATATCTTTTCAGTCCATACACTTTCAGGCTGATTATTGAGATGTGAGAGTTTATCCCTGTCATGAGACTCTTGCAGAGTTTTTGTTGTTGTTGCTTGTTTATTTGTTTGTTGGTTTTCTTTTGATTTGGCGATAGACACACACACACACACACACACACACACAAACACACATATATATGTATATATCACACACACACATACAAACACACATATATATGTATATATCACACACACACATACAAACACACATATATATGTATATCACACACACACAAACACACATATATATGCACACACACACAAACACACATATATATGTATATCACACACACACACACACACAAGCACACATATATATGTATGTGTGTGTGTTTTCAATTTTGCAATCATGATGCATGCTGTGTTGATTCTCTATTTTCCTGCATTCTTGGGAAGTGTGTGATCATTCTTTTTTTGCTTTCTCCTGTGCTTAATGCCTTCTTAAACATCTCTTATAGAGTTGGTCTAGAGGCAGCATAAACTTTTAGGGATTGAATATCTGAGAAGGATTACAATTCTCCATCACTGATGAAGCTTAGCTTAGCTGGGTCAGAAATTCTTGATTGGAATTGTTTATCTTTGAGAACTTTGAAGATTAGACTCCAGTCTTTTCTAGCCTATATGTTTTCTATAGATAAGTCTGTGGCTATTCTAATTGGTCTTCTCCAGTAGGTAGTCTGACCTTTCTCTCTTTCTGCCTTTAGTATTTTTTCTTTTATACCTATGTTGTTGTATAAGTGAATTACTATGTGTCTAAGAGCTGGTCTTCTCATTTGATGCCTTGCATGGGTTCTCTGAATGTCTTGTGTTTGAATGGTCATGATGCGGATTTTTCAGGTCAGCCTGGGCTTCAAGAGTGTCAGCTCAATGGGTCAGCCAGCCAAATCGCAGAGAGTGTCATCAAGGGGCTGGTAAGTTTAGCTCCAGAAGTGTCAGCTCTAATGGACTGGCAAGCCAAGCCCTGAAAGTGTTGATGGTATGGTGGGCTGGCAAGCCTAGTTCCTGAGGTGTCTCAGCTTTGGAGTTTTGCCTTCTTCTGGCAGCTCTCCTGGTTCAGCCAGATCCAATGATCTTCTGCAGCTCTTCGGGTCATAGCTTTTCAGGGTTGAGGTTCTTGTCTCATGCCCAGGAAGAATGGGGGACACCAACAGTCAGAAAGTGAGAAAGCAGGATTTATTTAGAGGACAGAGAAGCTCCCACAGTGGGAGGAAACCCAAAGAGGTTGCCCAAATGGAGTTGTAAATCTGGTGCTTCTATAGGCCTGAGTCCAAGCTGATTGGCTAGCACTAGCTGTGAGCTGTAGCTGTTCTGATAGGTCAGTATTACGGTAGGGACTTAATGGTAAGCTGATTGGTTGCTTTTCAATCCCAGCTGTGAGTACTTAAGTTTTAGCTTGAGAGGCTTGCAGGGAGGTTGTTTACCAACACTGAATCTGAGAGGCCTGCCAGGAGTTCACTACATTGTTACCAGAGGACTCACCTGTCTGTCTGCCAAGCCTTTCTCTAGCTATCTCCTGTTTCAGTCATATCTCTGGTCAGATGTGGGAAGTTTTTGTGGATGACCTCATTGAATGTTCCACACTGCTTTCTTTTTCCTTTTCTGCTTCAGGGATACTTATCAGGCATACGTTTGGGCTCTTAATATAATCACACATCTCTGGAAGGCTTTGTTCTGTCTTTTTAAGCTTCTTTTCTATGTTTTTACCAGATTGGGCTAGTTTCATATTTTGGTCTTCAAGATCTGAGATTCTTTATTCTCCTGGTTAATTCTACTTTTCATGCTTGTCAGATTATTATTTATTTCATTTACTGTATTCTTTATAGCTTGCATCTCAGGAATTCATTATTTCATATTTTCATCTTGCCTTTCTTGGTTCTTATTCATCTTTTCCAACCATCCCTTGATCTCTGCATTTGTGGTCTGAGACCAACTGATCTCTGTGATCTTCACTATTTGAGTTCTGAAGTCTGTATTCTCACACACTATCCTTTTTGGACTTTGTGGGGTACCTGTATTTTTTCATTGATTTCTCTTCATTTATGATGGATTTTTCCTTTCTCTTTACTTCCGTTGCTCTGTGGGGGGTGGGGGTACTTTTTACTTCTTTTTGCTCAGCCTCTTATTCTTCCTTTGGTAAAACCTCTGGATTTTTTTTTATTTTGAAACCAGATTGGGGGTGGAGAGCTGTGCTGTCCTTTTGCAGCTTTGAGATTAGAATAAGGTGTGTTGGGGGGGTGTTAAGGTTCAAAAGCTACCTGCAGATATGGTGCTTACTGATTGAGGTCTGGATTCCCAGGGACCCACTTCCCACCACCTCACAGTGGGAACATTTGTATCTCCCCTGGGTACACAAGAACATAAGGAAAAGGAAAGGAACTAAGAAAGAGAGAAGAAAGGACAATGAAGAGAATGAAGAAGAGAAGGAAAACAAATCAATGGATAGACAAACAAACTAGCAAAAAAGAGAAAACAAAAAACTAAAACTGAAAATATGAGAGTTTCACACTCATATATACCTTATGTGAAAAAAGAAGAAGGAGAAGGAATAAAACAAAATGAAATACACACCCCCTACAAATTATATAGAAAGAGCAGGGGGGAAAGGAAAAAAAAAACAAAACTCTTGTAATCCTCTTGTGGCAGTTTCTGAAACTTCAGGTTCCTTGTAGGCGTGACCCAACCACCACTGCTCTTGGTTTGCAACAGACGGGAGAGAGTTCCATCCTCTAAATCTGCCCACCTGCTCACCATGCAGTCAGTTGGGGTAGCCTGTGAGCCACCCCCAACTGATCCAATTGTGTTCAGCCCTCTCTGCGTGTGCCAATCAGGTCACTCCCCACCTGTATCACGTGCCTCACAAATTGTTGGGGAAAGGGAGCTGGGTCTTTTTAAACTCACTGCCACTCAACCACTGTGGGCTGGGTTCTTTGTCTTCAGTTGCAGCCATAGACCAGCAGATGTTTCAGTTAGGAGGATAGGGCACCTGGGTCTCCTCAGTGGGCCTGTCCCTCTGGGGACACTGCACCTGGGTTATCCTCTTTGGGTTAGCAGTTATCCATCTCAGAGAGGTGCTGGATTCACTCCTCAGTCTCAGGGAGTAGCTCCACTGCTCACAGGGGCAGGCCAGAGCCTGTCTCCCCCCAGTTATCAGGACAAATGTGGTAGGGATATCTCTGTATCTTTTCTTCCACTGGGACTTGGTGGCTAGTATTTCTGGTGTATTTTCTCTACAGTCCCTTCTGCCAATGTCTGATCTGGTGCCAAAGGCTGTGGTGGCAGGCAGCACCAGCAGTGGGTGTTTTTCATTACTTTCTTCTGGGTAGGTTTGCAGAGATGGTGTCTGCGTCTGGGTCATGGAGTGCGCTGGGATCCAACTAGCTGTGTGGGGCAGCTGCCTCAGCAGAAGAGCTCAGGCTGCTTGTTCCTGCATCCTCACTCAGTCAATTTGCCGACATACTTGCATGCTTATTTGTCTCTGTGCCCACTCATTTATGCAGAGACTCATGCACTCCAACTGACCTCATCATCATCTTGGCATCATCCCTTCTCATGTGTTTAAACTGAATAATAGAATTACAGAAACTTTAGATTTTTATAAAAACTAGTTTTACTATCTTACAAAGACATGTAACTATAGAATTTTCAAAATTATTTTATTTTTTTCATTTTTTGTATGTTTAGCATTTTGCAACTTCCTTTGTATTTTTACACAGTATCTTTGCAATTAAAATTAAAATAGCACAATGAAGTAGGCAAGACAAACATCATTCCTATTTTTATTGGAGTAAAAATCAAATCTGATTTATGTAAAAGAGGCATTATGATCTGAACCTCATCTATTTCTGTAACTCTTACTCTCATTGTCCACCACCTAAACTACTCACTAACTTTACAAATTACTTATGATCTCCCACTCAAACTCAGGATAGTTAAAAATCCATATCTTTGGAGGCATTCTTCCCTGTGATTGAAATGCCAATCCACCTCCCTACCCTACCCTCAACTTTGCCTGGCTAATTCCTATGCATTCTTCAAAACTTTCCACTTCTCTACTTTCAGGAAATGTTTGGTGAAAGGGAATGAGTGAGACCAGATAAGAGGATAGTAGGGTAAACCAGACAAGAACAAGTGAATGAATAAATGAATGAATGAGAAAAGTAAAGCGATAAGCCCCTTGGAAGACTTGACTGCCCATGTGATCACTTTCTTTCTGCTGTTGGGTGCAGGTCCTCTCCTGTGATACCTCCATGCCAAAGGTCCCGCTATGCCACCTACTTTGACGTTGCTGTTCTCCGCTGCCTACTTCAGCCCCATTGGTCTGAGGAAGGCACTCAGTGGTCTCTGATGTACTATCTGCAAAGACTGAGACACATGCTAGAAGAGAAGCCAGAAAAGCCTCCAGAGCCAGATATTCCTCTTCTGCCCAGACCCAGGAGTAGCTCTATGGTGGCGGCCGCTCCCTCACTAGTGAACACTCACAAAACCCAAGTAAGAGAAACTCCGTTGTCATTTGAATCAACAACTTTGGTCATAACAGATTATCTGCTTTTCTCTGTATGTGCAACTCGTACGTACTCCAGTGCTGACTATTTGGTTGGTGGGTTACTCTTTTGCTGTTATCCTTTCCGTTTTTCACTGATAGACTCTTTACTGCTCTTTAGCACTTAATTTACCATTTGAAGAAGTGCACCTCTTACCTTGCTAATTTAGTAAAAGCCTTTGTTTACCCAGAAGAGTGGAAGATTGGGCCTCCTGGATAATCAAAGTACTATTAATAGAGAGTTTTGACCTTTAATCTGTTGATTGCCAACATTATAAAATGTGGTGACACTAGCATTTTACTGTACATAATTTAACCTTTTTTGCATCACTCCCAATTTTCCAGGTCTTCAATGTCATCATTATACTGCATTCTCATAGTCTTGCTATTTTTTTTGGAGAACTGAGCTGAATGAGTACTGATGTGTTGACATCCCCATGAAAATTGCTTTTTGAGAAATGAATGTCCTAATATCAGTTTAAACTCTTGTTCTTTCCCTCTTTCTCATCAATACCATGTGTTGAAAATGTATAGAAAAATGTGACTTGTAGTATGTTCCGGTTGTTTGAGTTTAATTAAATGTGAATTGACTGGGTCTGAAAAATTGTTCTGCATATTCTGAAAATAAATATGAGCAATATCAGAGTGAAAATAAATATGCTGTGTTTTAGTACTGGATATTCTGTCCAAAGTAGATCTCCTTTGCTGAATCCTTAAATGGAAAAACACTCTTTTTAATAATTGAAAAAAGATATTCATCTTCCTATTTTCTCAGCATTAGATCTGGGGCAGCATGGCCTCACTGCTAGAAACTCCAAGCACAAGTTACAATTAATATGAAATATATCTTCTCATTAGCAGAATATGGAGTCTAAAAATCCAGATATGCAAATCGAATACTTCATAGATAGCAAAACAACAGGCATATCCCTATTAAAAATGTGACATCTCAATAAGAACAGTATTTGGATATAAAGTCTTAAGTCTGATCATCGTTTACCTTTATTAAGGATCTCACCATGAAGTGTAACGAGGAGGAAAAATCTCTTAGCCCTGAGGCCTTTTCCAAGGTTTCACTGACCAATCTGCGTAGGTCTGCAGTCCCAGATCTTTCTTCAGACCTGGGCATGAACATTTTTAAGAAGGTGAGCAAAGCTGCTTATGCGCTTCGATATTCTGGTAATTTTGAGATGTCAGTGGGTCATGAGGTGTTTCTGTTCATGCAGCAATATGGGGTGGGGTGGGAAAGGGCCCTGAAGCCCAGAAGTCAGCTCCTAGCCGTAACGCTGGTCTTGCAGCATGACCCTGTGCAGGTTCCTCTATGTGTCTGAGTGTGTTTCCTGTTCTAGATGTTCCACAGTGTTGCTGTGAAGCTCGACCCTCATATTATGTGCAAAGCACTTGACATAGCGTGGTGGCAGAGTTAGGTATGGTAGCAATAACAAAAATTTACGTTTGTGTGGCTCAACTCATTTAATCAAGTACTTTATATTGCTAGTTCTCATGTAATGCAATGAGGTCCTTATTCTGCCCCTTTTGCAGATAAGAAATGGAAACTTAGGTAGTTTGGAAACTTTAGGTGGTCTGCCAAAGTTTGAGCACAAACTTAAAGGTAAATCTTCTAGCTAAATAATTTATGCTTGTCTTTTTTTTTTTTTTTTTCTGAGTTGGAGTCTCACTGTGGCACCAGGCTGGAGTGCAGTGGCACGCTCACGGTCTCACCACAGTGTTGGCCTGCTGGGCTCCAGCAATCCTTCCGCCTCAGCCTTACAAGTAGCTGGAACTACAGGCGTGCACCACCACACCCGGCTTATTTTTAATTTTATTTTTTTGAATCGGAGTCTCACTCCATCGCCTAGGCTGGAGTGCAGTGGCACACTCACAGTCACCCCAGCGTCGACCTGCTGGGCTCTGGCAATCCTTCCACCTCAGCCTTCCAAGTAGCCGGAACTACAGGCGTGCGCCACCACACCCGGCTAATTTTTTTATTTATTGTAAAGATGAGGCCTCATCAAGTTGCCCGGGCTGGTCCCGATCCCACGGGCTCAGGCATCCACTCACCTCGGCCTCCCAAAGTGCTGGGATGACAGACTTGAGCTACCGCGCCTGGCTGTTCATGCTCTTCTAACTCCATCATTTTGCCTATCTTTTTGATAAGTATATGGAAATACTCAAACAGAAAATAATATATGTAGACTAATCTATAGTAGTGGTTTTGTTTCTCTTTTTCAAAATTGTTAGTTTAATTTTGTCATTGAAGAACATAGAACATATCATTAACTTGTCTGGTGGCTTGCAAATTTTACTGTGCATCAGAATCACCTACAGAGCTTGTTAAAACACACATTGGGCCAGGCACAGTGGCTCAAGCCTGTCATCCCAGCACTTTAGAAGGCTGAGACTGAGAGGATTGCCTGAGCCCACAGGTTCGAGACCATCCTGGGAAACTTGGCGAGCCCTCGTCTCTACAATGAATTTAAAAAAAAACTAGCTGGGTGTGGTAGCATGTGCCTGTAGTTCCAGCTACTTGGAAGGCTGAGGCAGAAGGATCACCTGAGCCCAGCAGGGCAACGTTGGGGTGGCCGTAAGTGTGCCACTGCACTCCAGCCTGGGAAATGAAGTGAGACTCCGACTCAATTAAAAACACAAACAAACAAACAAACAAAAACCCACGTTGCTGGCCTTGCCTTCTTAGGGTATGATACAGTTTGTCTGAGAGTTTGCATTTCTAACAAGTGCCCAAGTGATGTTAATGCTGCTGGTCCAGGGACCACACTTTGAGAGCCACCAGTGTAACCCAATCCAACAGAAAGGATCATGGAATGTGTGACCTTTTTCTTAATTGCCTCCACTCTTTTAACATGGTGGATACTTCTCCCATTTCAATTCGATAATATTGAGTGACATTCTGAGTCTCCTCTACCTGTAGCATTTCCTGTATTTTACTGTAGCTCAGGAGCCCCTTGGGGGGTAAAAAACTGTAGCCACACTTTTGCCTTGTGCCTAACCATTCATCCCCTGTCACTGTAGTTCAAGAGCCGCAAAGAAGACCGAGAGAGGAAAGGCTCCATTCCCTTCCATCACACGGGGAAGAGGAGGCCGCGGAGAATGGGAGTGCCTTTCCTCCTTCACGAGGACCACCTGGATGTGTCTCCCACCCGCAGCACATTCTCCTTCGGGAGTTTCTCTGGGCTTGGAGAAGACAGGCGAGGCCTTGAAAAAGGAGGCTGGCAAACCACCATTTTAGGTGACCGCAAAGACCTTCCAGAGTAGAGCAAAGGCTTGAGTGACCGTTTTAGGACTGAATTGAGGACTCCTGAGCAGTCTGAATCTTTCTTGAACAGTTCAGCCAGAATTTGGAACCCAAATGCAGGTTCCCCAGTACCAATATCATACTGTTGTCTTCACAGCCAAAAAAAAAAAAAAAGCAGATCATTGAATTAATTATTCACGAATTCTGCATAATTAGAAAAGTAAAAAGGAGGCTGGCAAACCACCATTTTAAGTGACTGCAAAGGACTCCCAGAGTAGAGCAAGGCTTGAGTGACCGTTTTAGGACTGGATCGAGGACTCCCAGGCAACCTGAATCTTTCTTGAACAGTTCAGCCAACATTTGAACCCAAATGCAGGTCCCCCTACCGCAGTACCAAAATCATGCTGTGTCTTCACAGCCAAAAAAAAAAAAAAAAATGCAGATCATTGAATTAATTATACAAGAATTCTGCATAATTAGAAAGGTAACAGTTCTATTTCTTAGAATACTCTAGATGTAGAAACATGATCTTAGAAGGCTTTGTGCATTAACTTTCATTGTGAATCTTTTGTTTAACTCTGATGTTAAAAAAAAAAAAAAGAAGCAGCAAGGCAAAGGAAAATATCTTTTTTTTTCCTTCCGGATGGCATATTAAGAAGGCTAGATTAAACTCAGGAGCTGACAGCTAGCTGGGCCACACCAGATGGTTTCTGACATTTGGCTTAGATTGGGGCTGACCTTATCACAGGCAGCTGCATCAATCATTCTGCCCCTGAATATCCCCAAGGCAAGTTCAATTCTTGCTATTTTGGCTGTGCCTTGTGTTCTTTCTAATGGCTCCTCATTCTGACTGCTGTCCTTGAGAAAGACAAAAATCTCGGCAGAGGATCTTTCAGATTTTGAAACCCTCTTGTTGGATGCTCTTGTTTGTTCCAGGGAAATTGACCCGGCGGGGCAGCTCAGATGCAGCCACTGAGATGGAGAGTCTTAGCGCCAGGCACTCCCACTCCCACCACACTCTGGTGAGCGACCTGCCAGACCCCTCCAACAGCCACGGAGAAAACACCGTCAAGGAAGGTGGGTAGGAGGTGAGACCTGAGGGCAGGAGTTCAGATCTCGTTTCCTGTTTTTTGTTTCTTGCTCTTACACTGTTACATTTTCATTGTAATCTGCTCCCTTACGTGTTTTGAAAATGTATATTCTCATATTATATTGGTCATTGACTCGTTGGCCATTCATAGCCCATCTTTAGGAGCAAAAGCTGTTTGGCACCATGCTATGGACACCATAACTCTCAGAAGGAGAGCAAGGAGAAGCCATTTGTATTTATCATCCAAAGGTCATGGACCCACAGGGCTAAGAGAGACCTGGAAGGACATCTCGAGTCAGTGCTTGAGCCTCCTATGACAGCCCTCTGTGGGGCTTGTACACTTTCACTGGGAGAAACATCTCTGCCTTCCAAGGCTTCTGATTTTTTTTTTTTTCTGACAGCTTCTATTTTAGAAAGTGCCTTATGTATTTTATATGGAGCAAACATGTGTCTTTGGGTGGAATCCAAGATAGATTCTCATTCTGTATAACAGAATAATTGATTATTTTTCTTCTTTACTCATAGAAGCATACGTTTAATACCTCTCTGCCCTGAACTGTATTTCAAGTATTCAATGACGTCTATTAGTTACCACCACTGATTTATGTTCCATTACTTTTAACCAAAGGAAAAAATTTTTTTTGCTTCTTGTCCCTTAATACACTGAATGAAAACAAATATGATAAAAATATGGGCTGTCATCTAACAGTGGGTGAAAGCTACCTATTAGGATCAATTAAATTCAGTCACTGTTAGACGAAAGTGAAATTCTAACTGCCGCCTTAAGGAAGCCAGTTAGCATTGAGATTGTAAGTCAAACATCTACAAAAGCTTGTGATTATGATTTAAATAATGGCATAACTGTCTAATGGATGTTGCAGATGAATATAGGAAAACTAAGATATTGCTTTCATTTGATTAGTGCGATCCCAGATCTCTACGATTACAGTTGCAACCTTCAATACCACGTTGGCATCATTCAATGTAGGCTACGCAGACTTTTTCAGTGAGCATATGAGGAAGCTCTGCAACCAGGTGCCTATCCCAGAGATGCCACACGAACCCCTGGCCTGTGCGAACCTTCCTCGAAGCCTCACAGACTCCTGCATAAACTACAGCTACTTGGAGGACACAGAACATATTGATGGGACCAATAACTTTGTCCACAAAAATGGAATGCTTGATCTTTCTGTAAGAAGCAAGAATTTTTCTTACTAAAGCTGGAAAGATATTGACTCTTTGGTGTAATTTTTACAGTGTTGAGAGGCATTTAGAGTCTTAGAAATTGGGCATTTAGAGTCTTAGAAATGTTGAAGCTTAAAATGAAAAAGCTACCCGCACAAAAAAATTGCACAAATGTGCCAACCATCATAGATGCACCTTTTCCTTTTTTCGAGCATTGCATTCAATTTGATCTGATCTCCAAAGACATTAGTGAATCCTGAATACACATACATGTATAAATATACATTTGTGTATGTGTTTGCTGTGTCCCTTTTTTCTGGAATGAGAGTAAACATTTCTTTGCCTATTTTCTTTTGTAATATAAGCAACAGGACTACAAATCCCCTGTATAGCTAGAAAAAAATTAACAGAAGTTCTGAAAAGATTTAAGCTAGTGTTCTAAAGTGCCTGTCTTGAGTACAGTTATTAGCAAATGTAAGGGTTGTTATACCTTACAATTATATTTCACAAAATTTGTATTGCACATTAGGAAACCTGGCTTAGAAAATAATTTAAAATATTAAAATCAATAAGAGAACATAATTTAAACATGCCAATATTTTGCACCTAATATTGAAGTGTAAATAATGATACAATTGTGAATGAGCAAATGTTCCTTTATTAGGAGCAAAAGGGAATCATTGTTCTTTTATCTATTGTTGATAGCAAATGTAAGAGAGGATTAGAGCACTTTAATTTAAAAACTTGGTTGAACAAGTTTCCATTTGGGCAAATAATTACTCTCATTAACTCACTGTCCTTTAGTATCCACATTAACTATCTATGTCATGGAAGTTTTGAAAGACTTAAGTGAAATAATACACATGAATATTTTTTATTCTTTGTGTGATGTATACTCTATATTGAGCAAATACACAAAGTTCTAATGCAACTTAGGAAAATTTGAAAATTGTCTGGATTATTTATGCCCAAATACATAGAGTGGCCCAAGGAAATGGATTAAACAGCATAGCCCAGAATAACCAAATTTATTTAGGAAGAGGAAAGGCAGGCATCTTAATCATCTTCTATTTTCCCTTCTGCCCCAGGTAGTTCTGAAGGCTGTCTATCTTGTCCTTAACCATGACATCAGCTCCCGCATCTGTGATGTGGCACTAAACATTGTGGAATGCCTGCTTCAACTTGGTGTGGTACCCTGTGTTGAAAAGAATAGAAAGAAGAGTGAAAACAAGGAAAATGAGACTTTGGAAAAAAGACCAAGTGAGGGAACTTTCCAGTTCAAAGGAGTATCTGGAAGTTCCACCTGTGGATTCGGGGGCTCTGCGGTTAGTGGAGCTGGAGATGGTGGAGGAGAAGAAGGAGGAGGTGGAGATGGAGGAGGTGATGGAGGAGGAGGTGGAGGAGGCCCTTATGAGAAGAATGAGAAGAAGCAAGAGAAGGTATGACTGAACTGCCTTCTGTGTCCCCGTGAAATGGTGCTCCTAATTTCTTTCCGGTGCTCGCTTGCTAGGGATTTACTGACTCAGAGCAGCACCAAGAAATTGGTGAGTGTAGAAATTGCTCTGTTAGATTCTCAGCAGTCCTTAGTAGAAACAGATCAATCTGTGTTCTAAATCCAAAAACCATTGCCCTCCAAACAGTGTTAGAGCTTAGTCTCTAGTCATGTTGTTTCCGCAGAATGTTTCAGACACACCGTTCTGACCTGAGTAGTGTCTCAGTCTCCTCAGGCTACAATAACAAAATACCATAGACTGAGTGGCTTAAACAACAGAAATTTATTTCTCACTGTTGTAGAGGCTGAAAAGTGCAATGTCAAGGTGCTGGCAGGTTTGATTTTATTCTGAGGCCTCTTCTTGTAGCTTGTGGGTGACCATGATTTTGCTGCGTGCTCGCATGACTCTTCCTGTGCATACACACACAAACACACGCAAACACACACACACACACACACACACACAAGGGGGGAGAGGAGAGAGAGAGAGAGAGAGCTTTCTTTGTTTCCCTTCTTTTGTGGGCCTAAGCTCATTGGACCAGGGCCCCACCATTATAATAACCTCATTTAGTCCTAGTTATTTCCCAAAAATCTGTCTCCAAATACCATCAGACTGAGGGGTTAGGATGTCAACATATACATTTTGCAAGTATACAAATATACAGTCTAATAACAGGCAGTATAATTTGTCCTCAATAGAAAGTTCTTTCTCTTGATTGAGGTAATACTTTTTTGACAGTCAACTTCAATCACAGCTAGGGAGAGAGCAATAGAAAAATTTTGTTTCATTAGGTGGTTGGTTTACTTGGTGTTGGTTTGGAAGGTGAAGAACTCTCTAAACTTTAGTCCTTTTGTGTCTCAATGTGTTTCATCCAAAAGGCTTCAGCCTTCCTATTGTGGATTGTTCCTAAATGAAATTTCCTCTGCTTTGTCAACATCTGTTTTATGATCTCTGCACTTAATATCAAGAATTGATTTTCTTCTTTAATTTAATTTAAATAAAAATTGCCATAGCTTAAATTGTCATAACTTACACTAATTTCAATTTGGGGTTGTAGCTGGAAAACTATGTGAAAAATTGAAATTAAGAAGAGATTTGAATCTCTACAAGAAACAATGTGCACATCATAAGCATTTACACATGTAAGATTACATTGTGCAGAGTTCTACCATCTATATGTATATTATATAAACTATAAATTGTCCATTTTTTCTTAGAAGGTATCAGATTTTTACATCTGAATAAGTGTTACAGTACTCCTTCCTCTTTTACAATTTTTCTTCATTTGATGCATATTTAATATGTTTATCATCTGTGTTTCTTTATTTATTCCTGTCTTCCAATATTCATGGATTCTGATCCAAATACTCTTGCCCCAATAATCTTGGGTTCTTGGACCTTTTCTTTAAGATTTTCTTCTCCTGTCTTAATCATATATTTTGCAATTCTAAAATAATCTATCGGTACTTAAGTTTCTCAACGTCTTAGCGTCTCATATATCACAATATAAGGACAATCCAAAGATCTTCAGATCTTGCCATAGATGAAAATTATCTAAATAATGGTATACATCACAAGAGATTTGATCATGGATCCTAAGATCTAAGGAATCATTTGATTTACAGCAATGTAGAAATTAGTGAGCAAATACAAGTCATAAAGACCAAATTTACAAATACAGCAAAACTGGTGGGATTCTTAATGAACTTCCATTCTTCACCTATCAATTCACTACCTATTGTCTGGTCACCTAAAGAGATTATAGATGGTATTATTTCCATTATAATATTCAATGCAATTTAGAAAGAAAAAAATAAAAGAAAATTATGAAATATTGATAAGCTTTTATCAGTAAAGTTTAAATATTCCAAAAAAAGCGATGAGGGTTTTCTTTTTTGAGTTGGAGTCTCACTCTGTCACCCAGACTGGAGTGCAGTGGCCGGGAATAGCCTCAACCTGCTGGGCTCTGGCGATCCTTCCACCTCAGCCTTCCAAGTAGCTGGAACTACAGGCAAGTGCTACCACGCCTGGATAATTTATTTATTTATTTATTTGTAGAGATGAGGTCTCGCCAAGTTGCCCAAGCGGGTCTTGAACCTGCAGGCTCAGGCAATCCACTCACTTCAGCCCCCCAAGGTGCGGGATTACAGGCTGAGCCACCGAGCCCGGTTCAATGAGGGTTTTCTTATGTGTGCTAAAGGTCTCTGAAGTTCATTATTGGTGTATTTTTTTTTTTTTTTTTTTTTTAGTTGGAGTTTCACTCTGTCGCCTAGGCTGAAGTGCAGTGGCACTCTCATGACCACCGCAACCTTGACCTGCTGGGCTCAGGCAATCCTTCTGCCTCAGCCTTCCAAGTAGCTTGCACAACAGGCGTGCACTATCATACTCAGCTAATTTTTTGATTTATTGTAGAGATGAGGTCTCACCAAGTTGCCCAGGCTGATCTCAAACCCATGGGCTCTGGCAAGCCTCTCACCTTGGTCTCCCAAATTGCTGGGATTATAGTTGTGAACCATTGTGCGAGGCCATTAGTGTTTGTTTTTTTTTCTCCAGTTTTCCTTTAGTTCTAAAATTTTCCTCGAGTAGTATTTTTATTTAATGTTTATTGAAAACCTACAAATCTATTGACTATTGAAAAAATTCAAATATCATCTTAGATACTATAACTTGATGTCATAAATGTTATTTTGACCAAAGTTATAACTTTTGATCAGTATGGGACTTTTTAAAGTCAGATTGTGTGGTCTCCAAAACAGCAACCAAGATATAAATGTTTTGTAGTTAGTTCTCAAAATAACATTCTTTTTAGTGCAAAGAATTTATAAAATAAAACCTGATGGTGGGTCAAGTGCCTTGTGTTTATGATTCACACAGGTCTGTTCTGCCCCAAACCCATCTGTTCTTTTCAGTGGAATTGGAGATTTTATCTAACTTTGCAACTTAGTAATAACAAAAGCATAGGAATTGATTAAGACAGAAAGAAAGATCTAATTTCCATTTCTATATTTATACTGTGAGCTTAGAATGTTACTTAATATCTGTGATTTTTTTGCCTGTAACTGGATACATCTTTCTGAATATCTCTTATGAGAGCTACCTAAATCCCAAGGACATGTGAAGGTCTAAAGAAATAAAAACCTATAGGTATTTACCAAGAGCTTTTTCAGAGCTGGAGAATTTTTAACGGAACATATAGTAACTTTAAAATATATGTAAGCCATTTTTCAAATAAACTCTTGCTCAGAGAGATCTTTTCTGATGTATCATATGGCTCTGTGATCCATACACTACACAGAGGCCCTTCATTAAGGGAACCAGTGGGGACTGAAATCCAGTCCAAACACTCTTCCCTGGACCACTCATACAAGGCCTGCATCTTCCCAAGGGGCTCACCTTCTTCTAATTTATCAACCAAAAATGGCATCTTTTGTAATTTTCAGAAAGTGCCC
Organism: Tarsius wallacei; assembly: GCA_963574415.1. Classification (NCBI taxonomy): domain Eukaryota; kingdom Metazoa; phylum Chordata; class Mammalia; order Primates; family Tarsiidae; genus Tarsius; species Tarsius wallacei. The sequence goes on along the minus strand of CAUYQG010180271.1, from coordinate 23,999 downwards.
CTGAATATGGCAGTGCCCCACACTTAAAAATGATAATTAGCATTTGTTTTGCTATTATTTTGTAACTTTCATGTTTTGACTCATTTGATTCTCACAACTCTGTGAGAAGGTATTATTATGATTCTCATCTTGTAGGTCACAGATTGGTTAAGTAGCTTGCCCAAGGTTATACAGTTAGTAATAGTAATTATTGGCGCTAAGATTTGAACTCAAACTAAATTTTTTTAATTTAAAAAATTTAATTTTTAAATTAAAAAGATGAAAAATAGTGTGTGAAAAATAGCACACACACACACACACACACACACATGCACACACATGCATGCAAAGAAGTTGAACATTTCTAATAAAAAATCTGAAATTCAAACTGCTCCCAAAATCTGAAACTTTTTTGAGCACCAACATATTACTACAAAAGGAAAATTCTTAATCTGACCTCATGTAACAAGTTGAAGTCAAAATGCAGTCAAAACTTTGTTTCATACACAGAATTATTAAAATATTGTATAAAATTACGTTCAGTCTATGTGCATAAGATCTATATGAGCATAAATAAATTTTGTGTTTAGGCTTGGACTCTGTCCCTGAGATTTCATGTATGTGCTTATATTCCAAAGTCTGAAAAGTCTGAAATCCAAAACATTTTTGGTTCAAGCATTTTGAATAAAGAATATTTGATAAGTATATATTCAGAATAAGGGATACTGTGAGATTGTTATCATGTGTCTTAATGTGGTAGGGTTGACTTTCTTCTCCCCTAATGTTTGAGTCCTGATAAGTTTGAGTCTGCTATTTGCAATCTGCTGAGCTGTCTTAAGTAGGGTTCCCCAGAAATAGACTCAGACATGAAGATATCTGTGCAGATGTACTGGGGTGTCCTCTCAGGATCAACCTTTATGAGGCATAAAAGCAGCAGGCTGAGGCAGAGGAACACATTGAACTCTACTGTAGTTGCAATAGAGATCGAAGCTCATGACACAGGGAGCTCTGGAGCTGGGATAGCTTTTCACAGTAGTACCCAGGTGACTTTTTGAACACTCCTTGCCCTATTTATGGTCCTGACCAGTCATTGGAGGTAGACCACTTCCAGGAAGAGAGCATAATATTGGGCAAGACAGCTTTGTGACTGGAGGCAAGCCTAGAGAGGCACTGAGCTGAGAGCTGTCAGCTATCAACACTTCCAACAGCTCAGAGAATGAATGCTTTGGTGCTAATGGGTGAATCTCTGGAGTACGACACTACATCCACTACAAGAACTTACAGATAAGAAAAGGAGAATGAATTAGGTAGTGTGAGGGAGGAGAGAGTCAACCCTACCACATTAAGTCACATGATAATAACTTACTCTCCTTTTTACACTTTTTACTCACATTTCATTTCTCTGTGTCTATTTCCAGAATTTTTGTGTCAGTCTTATCATGTGACTATGGAAACGTTCCTTGCAATTTTCAGAGCAATCTTCATTCATTATTTCATTTGCTCTGCAGAGTAAACCTTTGGAGTAGGAAGGGCAGCTCTTGGGATCCTTAATTCACAGATGAGAAAGCTAAAATACAAAGAGATTAGTTAACAGATTTATCTAGCATCTGCAGTGAAGGACTGGGAGTTGGAATCCCAGGTTTATGTTGTGAACCATAAACTGGGCAGAATGTAGCTAGGACTGAGGCAAGTTGTGGCTTCCCAAAGAAAACGGTTCTCCCACACTGGGCTCTGCGTCATTTCTTAGCAACGGCTTCCTTATGCTTCTTTGGAAATAATTCAAGGAAGTTCCTTTTTTGGAAGTCATGTTCTTCGCTAACAATAAGGATTAAATGGGACAAAAGAGAACATCTGATGGTATCAATTCTCATAATTCATCTCAGAAGAACTTCCTATTTAGCCTCAAGAGAAGAATCAAGCTGAATAAAGTTCTATATAGTCTCATTTTGTGTGTGCATGTGTATTATAATACAGTGAAAGTATACAATTAGCAATAGCCCTAAAAAATGTCAGAAATCACCACAAGATCTCAAAGGTCCAGAATTTGATCAGTTCCAGAAATTTAGCAATAGTCCTTGCCTGGTGGTATTATCAAAAACCTGAGGATAAAGGTAGTTTCTAAGAAAGCCTATTTGCTTTCATCACTGATAGTCCCAACTGTCTCTCTTTAGAAAGTTATTCTGACAGTCAGTCAAGGATATAAAAGCATATCTTCTAATAAACAGGTCTATATTTATATTCTCTAGCACCAGAGGGTGTTCAAAAATACATAGATTTTTTTCTTTCTTTCTTTCAAATCACACACTAGAATTTAGAAAATTGAGCATGTTTGTGGAGCCCTTGACAACTTTATTTTCCAAATTGCTGGCGCTCACTGTAAAACATGTAAACTTGATTTGATCATACAGCAGAATCTCAGTAACAAAATGGCCTCTGTGGCAAAGTAAACAGACTTCCTTTCTTGTTTGTGGGTACTAGGATGAAAGTACACCTGTAAGCAACCATAGGCTTGCTCTAACAATGCTCATCAAAATAGTGAAGTCTTTGGGGTGTGCCTATGGTTGTGGAGAAGGACACCGAGGGCTCTCTGGAGATCGTCTGAGACACCAGGTATTCCGAGAGAATGTAAGAGAATTAAAGTAGATTCCGTTTCCTCTTTTTCTTGTTGCTTCCCGTTTAAGAATGAGTCCTTTGACAATGAGGGTCAGTGTTCCCTGAAAAATATTGTATTTCATAAGGATGACTAATGCTGTCTTGAGGTGTGGAGATTCCCACATCTCAAGACATCTAAAATCCAGGATTGGCTTAGGAAAGCTTAATTGGGAAAACCCTTCTGCCTCCTGCCTAGGGCAGACCAACTCCCAACTGGTGAAAGGGTATAAAATCAGAATGTGTGAATTGCACTTGAAATAATTTTGCACGGATTGATACCTTTAACAATCTTCTTCTGATAGCCTGTGACAAATGACTTTTTAATTCTCTGCCTGGGTACCGTAGAACCATATTTTAAATTAGAGAAGTGGGTCAAAGTTTAGGACTGGGTTTGTTGTGCTTACTTAGATATGGAAAATGGCCCTTATTGGGACAAAACAGGACTATAAAAGTAGCCAGTCACTTTCTGGCTGCTTTCTTTGAGAATGAACCTTGACTTCTGAATATTTGAGATCATGTCTCTTTAAACTGTGTGAAACTTAAAACTCTGCACTTGGACTTGCCAAGCATAATTCTATAATGGGACGTGGTCGCATGCCAGCTCCTTTTTATTGCTTCCCCTGACTGCTACTTTTCCCTTCCAATTTTAACAATAACCCATCTTTACAGTAAGTCTAAGCTGAGATGGGTGCCTCATACATATATTTGAACTGAAATCATAAGAAAATATTCTCTTAAAAATAAAAGTTTGATGCAAACTTGAGTCCTGGAAATGCTTTGGCATATCTTGGCAGAGTTTTAAGAGCATGTCAAATCTAATGCCAGCCCATTTTCCCTTGGTATTAGGTTTTGTGGTAAAATGTTCACACAGTATTAGCATGCTAAGCTCCTTGCTCAATGTGTCATCCATCATCTGTCTATTCATATATCTATTCTTTTCTGATTGTTTATTTTATATTCTATTATGTTTAATTACTTTAGTTTATTGTGTGTATATGGGGGCTATAGTCACAGTAATTAATTTCTAAATTTTGAAACTTGAACATTTTGACCAAGATCTAGCTTTTGAAGCCAAAAATTGAAATTGATCATTAATATGGCTATAGAAAGCTGGCATTGGCTCATCTTTGCACATGTATATATGATTTTTTATCTTTGATTTTTAATTCTTTAACAGTCTGAGGAGACCCAAAAATAGGAATTTATTTATTTAAAAATTGAATATTTATTCTTACATACTTAAACTTCAGTCACCTTCAAAGTACTCTTCGTTTGATGGAATGCATCTATTGAGATGCTCAAAACAGTTTTGAACTTGTCAATTTGCCTTTTAGGGCTTCTGCCGATTTTTTTGTTTGTTTGTTTGTTTTACCTCTTCCACATCAGCAAGACATTTCCCTTTGAGGAAACATTTTTCTTTTCATCCAGGAAAACAAACAAACAAAAAAAGGTGCTTAGGGCAAGATTGGGTGAATAGGGAGGGTGGGGTCTAGAGGTCATGCCTTTTTTGCTCAAAAACAGCTGAACACTCAGCACAGTGTAGGCAGGTGCATTGTCATGGTGGAAGAATTCATCACCTGTTTTCCACAACTTGGGATGTTTCCTCACAAATGGTGACACAACCTTCTCAAAACTCTCAGGTAAAAACTTTGATTGACCGTTTGATCTGGAGGAACAAATTCTGAGTGTACTATGAGGGACCTGCCCTCCAAAAGATAACTTCGGTTTTTTTGGAGGAACACCCCCTGTATGAATGCCTTCAAAGACAAAAAAAACTACATCACTCGCCCTACAGAAGGCCAATTCCATGAAATGAAGCACTAAAACATAATAAAAAGTGTCTTGCTTTAGTTGAAGGCATGAACTGACTCTGACAACCCAAACCTGTCTTTCTGAATTCACAGAAACAGAACTAATTGGATCAGAAGCCACTTGAAAGCTATTGTTTTTGTTTTGTTTTGTTTTGTTTTTTGAGTTGGAGTCTCACTCTGTCACCCAGACTGGAGTGCAGTGGCCGTTCCCAGCCACCGCAACCTCAACCTGCTAGGCTCCAGCGATCCTTCCGCCTCAGCCTTTCAAGTAGCTGGAACTACAGGCGCGCGCTACCACGCCTGGCTGATTTTTTTTGATTTATTGTAGAGATGAGGTCTTACCAAGTTGCCCAGGAGGGTTTTGAACCCGCAGGCTCAGCCAATCCACTCACCTCAGCCTCCCAAAACGCGGGATTACAGGCTGAGCCACTGAGCCCGGCTGAAAGCTATTGTTAGTTATTGCTTAGTTCATCATGCTTTTCTCCCCAAGAGTACTCAACACTTCCTCTGAAGATGTCCAGCCAGTTTCCTACTTGCCTTTTCAACTTGTCTTATGAGGCAAATCCTCTATTTTCATGTAGTTCTGTTCAATGCTTATTATAGATATTATATTTGTTTATTCATATTCAGCAAGAGCATTGTCCAAGAGATTTGGGAATTTTACCCTGAGAAATACCTGTTCCAAGTGGATTTTTAGAAGTTACTTCATTTTTAAGATGTTAAGAATATTTCTCTCACCTTTACCCATCAGTTTCTCTCTACCATTTTTTTTTTTCAAAAAACAGAAGGCTACTGTAATGATAATCATCAAATACCTAGCAATTTTATCATATAATCCCTCAATGCATCTTAGAGTATTAGTCTAATCATTTGCTGGCAGTCACCAATTTTGAAAAGGAATTCATTCCTTAACAGTTTTACATCTCTTCAGGCTATTTATTCAGAATTTAAATATATAAGTTTGATATTCTTATGCTTGCTTAAACTTCCCATTGAACTTATACAGATCATACAGACATTTTAATATCCTCTAAAGAGAAGATTTGAAAATATGCCTTTTTTGATGTATTTTAAAGAGAACATAGAATAATTTGTACTTCAGGGCTTCCCAACCCAGATTTTTAAATTGCTTTGTAAATATTACAGTGAAGTTCTTCACAAATTCTTTATGGAATGATAATTAAATACTTCTTTATGCAAAACAGATTTTAGCTAAGTACATTGGAAAGTTCATTTTCTAGCAAGCAGCACTTGTTTTGTAAGGAAAAAAGTGAGCTTGCTCAAGATCTGGCAACTATTAAACTCTCTGGGAATAACAATACCTAATTTAAATTCTTCTCCCCACATCTTACAATAAACAAATAAATTTTTCTAAGACATAATAAAGGAAGAATGAAAAAAGTCAATCTATTTAACTTTGTGATACAGATAGAGAGATTATATTAATAACAAGGCCATGCCAAGAAGTCTATTGCTAATTCCAAATTTCAGCCTTTTATAGTCTTTTTTTTCTCTCAAAATTTCAAAGAATGTTTCCTTGGGCCTTGCGTAAAAAATGGTGATAAATGTAAATTTTCTTCTGGGTCACCATTAAGAGCACCAATAAGATTCCGGTTCTCAGGGATTTCCTTCCCTAATCTGACCTCCATGCCTATGCCTGGTTGTCCAAATTTCTTCATCCACAACTGGGGTAGCCATCACCCAGTCATCCCTCCTTTCTTGATCCTCAGCCCTTTTACCACAACCCAGAGACTTCTGCCATTTCCGCATTTCATTCCATTGTATGGACTTTTCCTTTATCTCTTTTATTCAGATGTAGTGGCATGCTTCTTTCCACTGCACAAAACCTTTGAGGTTTTCTTAACATGGATTACCAATTTTCTCACCTGCCTAAATTTCACACTTTGAGTTTTTTTCATTAAGATCTCAAAATCTTGATCTTGGTGAAAATATGGAACTCCTCCTGGGCCCAGCATTAGATCTTAGCTTGGGGTTTTTCCTGGGGAGCAGCTCTTCTCAATGTAAACTCCCTTAGACAGCTCAGTCTGTCTCTGCTCACGTCTTCCCCAGACTAAAGGGATGAGCGGGCTTGGCTGGCGCCAGCCAGCAGCGGGTGGATAGAAACCCTTGGCTTCTGAAGGTTTCTGTCTCAGTCTACCGGTGTCCGTAGCTTAAGCTGGTACTTGTGACTTTTTCACTTTTCTCCCTTCATTGCAGGCCCAGAACTGCCTCACTAAGCTATACAAGCTAGATAAGATGCAGTTTCGACAAACCATGAGGGACTATGTGAACAAAGACTCTCTTAATAATGTAGTGGACTTCTTGCATGCTTTGCTTGGATTTTGTATGGAGCCAGTCACTGACAGTAAGTAGAGCTGCACCCGAGTTCTAGGAGAAATCGTGATGAGGTGAAGCAGGTAGAGTTTCAGGAGCATAAGAAATTGGTGAAGATAGAATTTAGAGGAAAAGATACATACATGTGCATGTATATGTGCATGTGTGTGCAGGACAGCTGTGTGTCCCCTACAAAAGATCCATTGGTATGTGAAACACTGGCATCAAATGCTGTGGAGGTTGGCAGCCTCTGTTCACTGGCATGCCACTTGTGGATGAGCTAGAAGGTGGTGGCATTGGGGGAGGCTGGAGGTTTCCCTCTCCACATGCCCAGATGGCTTGTGGGAGTACTCGGCAATTCTTGGCAGGACTCCACTTTTCCCCAGTGCCTGTGTGAGTTTTCCTGCAGGGCTTCTCCTGCCTCTCCCTTCTCCCTACCTAGCTAATTGGCCATCCATCGCTCCAGCTCTGACAGACGGAACAACTTCACTGAGAAGCCAGCGTTCTTCACCACCACCAAGACGGAATCAAATGAACTTTTTCTCTATTGAGGTGTCATTTAGTAGACCATTTTTAAAAAGTGATCACCTATTTAAAAACTACTCTAAGCCTAAAAAGTCTTTCTTTTCTTTTTCTTTTCCTTTTTTTTTTTTTTTTTTTTGAGTTGGAGTCTTACTCCGTTGCCCAGGTTGGAGTGCACTGGCATGCTCACAGCCACTGCAGCCTCAAGCTGCTGGGCTCAGGTGATCCTTCCTTCCACCTCAGCCTTCCAAGGAGCTGGAACTACAGGTGAATGCTATCATGCCCAGCTAAATTTTTAATTTATTATAGAGATGAGGTCTCGCCAAGTTGCCCAGGCTGGTCTCGAACCTGTGGGCTCAGGCAATCTTCTCACCTCGGCCTCCCAAAGTGCTGGAATTATAGACGTGAACCACTGCACCCAGCCTCTAAAAGTCTTTCTTAACGTTAACAGTTGGTTCTCTTTTCTTTGCCTTGAAACATTTCACAAATGCAGCTAGTTCTATCATAGTGAGACTCTGAAGGTAAGTATGATTCATTTATTTCCAAGTCTGTACAGAGATGATTAAACCAGTGGCATCTTCAAATCTCTGTTTCTGTATTTCACATAGCCCTTCACTAATTCCTGGGTGCCAAGTACATTCTACTCATTTCAATTGTGTAGCTTAAAGGAAGCATTGTCTTTAATGGGTACCTTTGCATTCCAGACAAGGCTGGGTTTGGAAATAACTTCACCACAGTGGACAACAAATCCACAGCCCAAAATGTGGAAGGCATTATCGTCAGTGCCATGTTTAAATCCCTCATCACACGCTGCGCTTCAACCACACACGAGCTGCACAGCCCTGAGAATCTGGTGAGAAACTTTTCCCTTCCCACAGGAGTTCTCAGTGTCTGCTCTGAGAAGAGTTCTCATGTCATGGCCATGAGGAAGAGAAGTTTACATCTAAGAGTGTACACTTGAAAGTTAAAATATCTGCTTTCCCCAATGTCACCAGGAAGCCACTGTGAAGCCTTGACAACACTTTTCTCCTCCTTGTTACTAATTATCCTATCTGCAAATGGATTTCCACTTCCATCTCAGAGGTTATGTTGTGTTTGGTAAAATAGTTGCAAGACATTTTGAGCCCTTCTAAAGGTAGAGCACAGTTTGTTGGCTCATAAAATATTAAAGAATGTTATACCAAGCACTATTTGAAACCGTATTTACTTCAAAAAGTAATGTAAATATGCCACTGAAATTGGTTTTCTTTTCTCTTATGGAGCCCTATAATCGTTTAGCTACTCTTCATAAAAGACTTAATTAAACCACTGAAATCACAAGTAGCATAGGGGAGAACCAGGCTGAAAAGGTTAGTGCTTAATTGCTACCAAAGAGATTGTGGTTTGGGATACCAAAATGTGGGTTAAGGCTGACAAATCTGACATGAATAGATAAATCCATGTCTCCTTGGGAGGCAAAGGAGCATTTCTCTATTCTACCAGTCTGTTAGATGTTATAACCGCCATGCAAAAATCTGTCCAAAGAGCAGAGTGAAGGGCACAGGGCCCTGCTGCCCATAAAACCCAAAGGGCACTCTGCCCATTTTTCCCAAGGGCACTTCCTTCTTCTCCCCTAAAGATCACGGGCATGATTGTCCCAGGGCTCTTGGGTTTTGAAAACGAAAGGTAAGCGTTCTTTAGGCTTGTGCATTCTGCCTTGCTATGAACTTTTCCTACAGCAAAGAATACAGTAACTGTCCTCTTAAGGAAGGACAAGAAAGAAGAAAATACTGGATGCAAACCTTCTTTCTCAAAAAAATAGTCCTGCATGAATTTTTAACATTGACTCACCAATATATTTCTTTTAATAGCCCTACATGGTCTTGAGTTCATAGTCAAGTTCATGTTTAAATGGGCTACAACATACACACAATTTGTTGTCTGTCCAGCAAAATGCATCATCCTTTGAAAAATCAGACTTTGTTAGACGTGGCTAAAGGACTTAAGCTGTTGTGTCACAATGATATAAAAATTTGGAGAATCTGAACAGGGACTAAACTTTCTAGTCTAAACAGAATTCTCACTGCTCTTTTTATTTTGCAGGCGTCTCTTCAGAAATCACAAGAGAGAAAATTAAAGTTTGGGAAGCCAATGGTTAAAAATGTAAATTTATGTCTTTCTAATGATGCAGCATACTTTCTGAATATACATCATGGTAACCATCCTTTTTCATACTAAGGATGGCCAGCAAGGGCCTTGATGACGTTCTTCTTTAGGAACAGTGTGGGGAGGGGGAGTACACTATCAATTTCTTCAATTGCCAACTGTCTTTCTTTTATTATTTCAGTGTTCATCTAAACCCATGGAATTGTTTTCTTCCTCTCTTCCTGTGAAAACTATTTAATGGCACAGATATTTTTCTTCCCCCAAACTTCTTTCTTGCCTCCAAACAGGGACTGTATTGTGACATTCGTCAGCTGGTCCAATTTATCAAAGAGGCTCATGGGAATGTCTTCAGGAGAGTGGCTCTCAGTGCTTTACTTGACAGTGCCGAGAAGGTAGCACCAGGGAAAAAGGTGGAAGAGAATGAACAGGAATCTAAGCCTGCAGGCAGTAAAAGGTTGGAAGCTTGAGCTCTCTAAATATTAGTGTTTGCCTTCTATCAGTAGAATACTGTCTTCTGTTGTACTGTCCACGTGGTTCCTGGCATGGTATGACTTCAGTGTAGGAATGATAAAACTTTCTGGTAGAAGTCATAACACTGGTGTGGTCCAGCTGTAGCTTAGAAAACAGATGAATTTACTGTCACATAAATGCTGCCTCTGTAGGAATCAGAGCTTAGTTATTCCCATACTTTGTGTGACTTGAACTTCACTTCATTGGTCTTAATTTTATGGTAAAATGTTACCTGTATTTTAGTCTCTTCTATGTATAATTTACATTTTTATCTAGAGAGGAAAAGCAATTACTGACACCATATCATCCTGTTCAGTAAGTTATATTCTAAATTTGGCAGAAGACAAGTTGTTGATCAGTAGTTTTTCCTTCTAGTAAACTTATGTTTATTTTATGCTTCGTATATGCTAAATGCCATTTACAAAGATTACAAGAAACTCCTAATCGTCAGTTCATGACTCTGTTTGCAATTAGGATGGCATTTTTTAAGGAATAAGGTGGCTAAGTCATAGCTTAAATGGTAGAGTATAAATTCCATACATCATAGACTCATGGTGACATAAAGTTTGCAAGCTACACTGGCTGTCTATAAGAGAGTTGTGCTTTAGAATGTACACAAAGTATCAAGAGTTGGTGTCCTGCTCTGTCGTGATTGGAGGAATGCACTATTTGCATAGGTCAGAGGCGGGAAGCATTGTGGATAAAGGCCAGGTGTCCTCTGCACCTGAGGAGTGTCGCAGCTTCATGTCTGGCCGCCCCTCACAGACTCCCGAGCAGTAAGTAGCCTTGGATTTGTCTCCAAAGCAGAGGGCTGAGCACCTCACTTTGGAGGAATTTCAGTTTTCCAAACTGCCATTTGTTATTTATCTGTTTGTTTTCCATTTCCTTTGAACTTTGCCTTTCTTCTGCCTATTACATTTCATTCCCGATGCCACTACTCTCTCCAGACCAAATGACAAATAACCCACCTGTGCCCACAGGAAGCCTCCCGAACTGCACTCCCATCTCCAGTCTCTTCCTCGCTTCTGTTTTTTTGTGCACACTGCCCACAGATCAATCTTAAAGAATTGCATATATACCAGGCGGGCTGAGGGTATCATCTATTTTCTTACTTAAAATCACTTGAAATTTTTTAAGATATAAATGCATGAATGGCTTTTCAGTGTACTGAATGAAGCTTTTCTAAAGAGAACTAATATAAACTCTTCGGTGCTCAGCTTTCGCTGAAACATAGACTTTACTCCATTTTGCCTTGGTGCTCTCCTGAGATCCATCTCAATGTCTTCTGACACCACTTCATCTCCTTTTTTTCTTTTTTTTCTTTTTAATTTTTAATTTTAAAGTTGTAGGGTACAATTCAGGGTTAGGTGTACAAATGTTCATTATGCAGGTACCCTTGTTGGTGAGGTGTGCCCTCCTTCCCTGGCAGTTTCCCACTACTGCCAGTCATGCTCTGCACTCCCCTGGCAGTTTCCCACTACTGCCAATCCCTTTCTTATAGTATTACGATAGTTGTTCAGGGTCCACTTATGAGTGACAACATGTGATACCCGGTTCTTTGTTTCTGGGGTATATCACTCAGTAATATAGACTCTAAGTCCATCCAAGTTGCTGTGAAGTTCATCTTCTACTTTTCATAATGGCAAAAATCAAAAGTGTCTTTAAATTAGCATACATGGAAAATGTAAGTGTTATTATGGACACTAAATATGCAGCTCAATTCTGTGCAAAGTCTCATGTATAAATTTTCTCCTTATGAGAAGTATTAATCCACACAGTGATCAATATTTAAAACATGCACATCATTGTAGGTACACCATTCTGCTTCCCAAAACCCTTATTCAATATTAAGTGATTGCTCTTCCAGAAATTCTGTGGAGTATTCTAGGTATTATGGCATCCTTTCTTCATAATCAGGGAAATCAAAGCTGAGAAACAAAGGGCCTTTGTAATCCATAGAAAGCAAAAAAAAAAAAAAAATCTTCAAAGAACAAAAGCCCACACCGTTCTTGTAGCACTTCAAAATCTTAGCGACTGCCTTTAAATGGATAGAGAAAGGTAAGGAAAAAGGTAGATCAACTCCATGGGTGCCGGGACCATGTGAGTTTTTTTTGCTTACAGTTATTGCCCCAATTTAACAGGCTTGGCCCACGGTAGGTACTTAGTATATATTTTATGAATGAATGAATCACTGACTCAATCAATGAAAGGATACAATTATCAGCTTTTGTTTTATCTAACTTCCTTGTTCAAAATTGAATTTTAATTTTTCCTTTAAAACAGCCTTTAAGGACTTGATAAAAATCCAAACAAAAGCTCTAAAGAAAAAAACAGTTAAATGTGAAAGACAATTTCCTGTGGCTCAATAGCCATAAGACTAATTAAAAGCCTTTATAGACAGAAAGTATGCCCCAAAACGAGAGGTTTTTTTTCCAAATAACACCAGCAACAATTGAGCTAATCTGGTCAATAAGAATGGTCTTATAGGTGCATTGGATTTAAAAAATAAAGCCATCTACTGTGATTAAGTTTTCTAGATTCCAAAATATTCTCTTTGTTCATTGTTCTATAAACATCATGTCATTTCTCAGCATTTAGCATGTCTGGTCTTTCTTCTTGCATGAAGATACATGTTTTAATATACTTCTATATAAATATTTTCACTTGGAGGGAATGACATAAAATGTCAAATATAGGACTTTTCCATCATCCAAATGGGCCCAGGAGGTGAGCTTGTCAAATGTCTTCTGTTTTAGCACTGGAGAAAGGTGGGTGGCTACTTTGGTTGTTCCTGGATCTTTCTGTACCTTCTCTTTCTTTTTCCCTCCCTCTCCTCTTGCCTGTCACTTCTCCTTTTTCTTTCCTCAATAATAGCCACATAACTGAGTCATATTAAAGTGGTTTTGTATGCTCATTTCTCTGAAACTCATTATTGGTACACACCCATTGGCCAAAGCTGATCTAACATTTTATTGAGAAAACCTAAAGTGTAGCCTCCCTGGATGGGTTCTCACTCAGACCATATAGTCATACACTCATCATTGTGTCATGCATCTCTCCAAAATGGGAAATGCTTCATACCCTATGATCATTTAATGAGAAGTCAAATCTATGCCATATTTGATTAACAGAATATCTTATTTTAGAATAAAAATTTAAAATAATTTAGTAAACTGATGGGATTTTGAGAGATAAAACTGGACTCCCTTATAAATATCTCCAGAAAATAATGGCTTTACGCAGTACTGTTGAATTTGGGGTCAATATAGGATTCGGCCCCAAAGCTTGTAAGCAAATCACTATCTAAAACCCCATAAATCCATTTTATCACATGTTGTTAGAATATTTTTTATAACTTTTTAATTCCAAATTACTAAAGTAGTATATATGTTGCTAAGGCTGACAAATGTGGGAAACACAGAAAACATTTTTAAAAAGTAATTTTAGAACTAAAATACCACCAACTAGAGATAACCTCTATTACCTGTTGGTGTATTATTTTGAGCATGTGTACATATAAACCCACAGTCAGATGTATACTCACGTGTATTATTTGCTTATTTAAGAGATGGGGGTGCACTTTTCCACCCAGGCTGGAGTGCAGTGTACTTAAAAAGAAATTAACATGGTGTTATTCTAGTGAATGCCTTTTAACTTTACAATGTATAATTAACATTATTTCATACCGATAGTCTTCTAAAATAAGATTTTTAATGACTAAAGAGTATATCACCATATGGAAATCCCATAATTTATTCAACTGTTTCTCTAGTGTTGAACATTCAGGTTGCTTTTACTTAATGTTGACAAGAATAATTCTGTGAATATTTGACCTTCTTGTATCTACATCTTAGTATATGCCCCATATTTCTTTAAGAATACTTCCTGAAAATTGAATTTCTCTGTCAAGAATGTTGATATAAACTTTGTATAATGTATTACCAAATTACCTTCAAGAGAGGTTGAATCATTCTACCTCACCATTGGCAGTACCATAGTAATTATTGCTTTCTCTCTCTCCCCCTTAATCTTTGCCAATTTGTTGAGCAAAAAATAAATATTTCAGATGGCTTTTTGAAAATTCCTGGTGAGATTAAACTCTGCATATTATTGGCCACTTGCCTTTTTCCTCTTGTGGAATACCCTGGTCAAAAACCCCCTTGAAGGTGATCCTATTTGTCCTATGAAGTTGTACTTATTTTTAACTTTTAAACCTTATTGAAGTTTCTCTGATTTAGTTGTTGTAAAATGATGCGTTTCATGGGTATGCTGATGGCATTTCATTCATTCATTCATTTTTTCATTCAAATAAAGTTGGTGAGTTTATTTCGTGTTCAGGTATGATATTTCACTGGGGTGAGGAGTAGATGGTGAGGAACACTACTGCACAAGCTCAAGGGAGTTAAATTTTTTAAAAGGCTAAATATTTACAGACATTTTAAGTGACTCTGCTATTATGGTTCACACCTGCAGGTAAATACCTGCAATGATATTTCATCTTCGTATTACAGTTGAAAAGAACTACCATGTTAGTTTGACAGCTGAGACATGACTGTTTTCAAGAACTCAGAGAGTTCGCTTGGCCTCTTTCCTTTAGCTCCCATGCCCTCCTTTCCCATATCCAGCCCATCAAAGGTCATTCTGCATGATTGCCTAAATATCATAGGCAAGAGGTTAAAAGAAATTTAGGAGAATTTCAAGTATGTTATTCGACAATTAACCCTACCTTCACTTGCTTACAGTGATGAGCAAATGCAAGGGGCCAACTTGGGGCGGAAAGATTTCTGGCGCAAGATGTTCAAATCCCAGAGTGCAGCAAGTGACACCAGCAGCCAGTCTGAGCAGGACACTTCAGAATGTACCACTGCCCACTCAGGGACCACCTCCGACCGACGTGCCCGCTCACGGTCCCGCAGAATTTCCCTCCGGAAGAAGCTGAAACTCCCCATAGGTAAAAGTATGTCTGTATTTATGTATGTATTCTCTTATTACCTGTCATTCCTCAAACCAACTCACAATCAAAACAGAGCTCTGCATGATAAAGCAGAGAAAGAGAAAGCCTTCAGGTCATAAGTTCTAAACTGACTCCCTTCATTCATTCATTCATTTTTTTCCACACATTTTTTTCAGTCCCCTCCTAGGTACCTCTCCTGTGTGCAAACACTATGCTAGCCATCAAGGGTTAAATAGTGAGCAAAAAACCACAGTCTCCCAACTTTGCTGAACTTTCACTCTAGTAAGAGTCACAGCCACGGAAACAGATAATCATGCAACTAAGTGCTGAATTTTATTAAAAAAAAACACATAGTGGAAGCATACAGCAGTGAGACCTGGCCTAAATGTGGGGGAGGAGACAGGGATCAGGGAAGGCTTCCTAAAGGCAGTGACATTAAGATCTGTAGGATACTTAGGAGAAGGAAGGATTGCATTCTAGGTGGCAGCGTGTGTAAAGATATTGGGATGGAGGGAATTGGAGGACAGAAACGAGCAGAAGAGTGGCTGCATGATCATGGCGGAATGATAGGGGCCACAGCATGTGGGGCCTCACAGGTCGGGCTGACTCTTCCTTCTAGATCCCTAGGTAGCCAAGGTGGGTTGCTGAACAGGAGGGTAACACAAGCAGGAAACATTTTCGGAAAGATCTCTTCATGGAAATCATGTTGACGGGAGCATGAAAAGTTAAGGGAGACCAGATGGGAAGCTGCCTAGTAGTCCAGGTATAAGTAAATGGAATCTTGGACTGGGTGGTGATCACATAGAGCAAAGTGGAAAGATTTGAGAGATACTTAGGAGGCAAAATTAATAGGCTTTGATCAGATATGTGAAGGATGTCAAAGATAACTGGATGGGTAATGGTTTTATTCACTGAAGAGGACTGGATTCTTTTTGTTCTGGTCTCACTTGCACATGTAATTTTATAGTTTAGCACTGAACATTGCGGTTCAAAGCATGCAAGCTGAAAACAATTTGTTTTCACATCTATGTATATCAAGCCATGTAACTTTCACTCCTTGTTGGGTTTATGTTGACATTTCTGCTTAATTCATTTGATAAAAAATTATGTATTGGTCTAATATTTTTTAAATTATTAAATAGGAAATTGGTTGAAACGATCATCCCTCTCCGGTCTGGCAGATGGTGTGGAGGACCTTCTGGACATTAGCTCTGTGGATCGACTGTCTTTCATCAGGCAGAGCTCCAAGGTAAATAGGACATTATATGTGTAAGTGAATGTCGGTGTTGCTGATAGAAAAATGTAAGGGCTGAGAAATGCCAAACACATGGAGGGGTCAAATAAGGAAGTTAAAGAACTGTTGCGATGAGCAACTTCTGAAAATATCGATGAGAGATGGGAACTAAAGTGTTTAAGTAGTAGGCTATCATAGGAAGGAAAAACATGTGACAAAAATTATATAAAATTATAATGCAGATATAGAAATGTAGAGAGACATAATTTCTCATCTTTTTTTAACTTTAGCACACATGTGACATTACTGACATCTCAAGCTCCTATGTAAGAATCCAGTCATTCTGTGTTCATTCCTTTTATATATTCTCACATACCCACATGCGTGCGCGTACACACACACACACACACACACACACACACACACACCATTCAGTCTCCTTTACACTACTTCTGACCCGATCAGAATTATTATCCTTATTGAGAAGAATAAAAAAATCTCACAATGCCTTTGTTTATTAGATGCTCCTTCATAATACTGTTCGATGTTGTGGTAGCATAGATTGTAATAAGGTAACCATTCTCAATGAATCCGTTTTCTACAAGAGTCTTCCCTGTAGATGACTCATTGCCTGTTCACTTATATACCTGATTTTCAGCATATGATAAGACTCATGTTTCTTTATAAATATACAGTATGATTACATTGTTTCTTTTTTGCATATCACTGAAACCAGTTTTCTTCTATCTCGTCTACTTTAAAAGCAATATTTTGAAATTATAGAAATAATATCGCAAGATGATAAGACATTTAGAAAATATATTTGTAATTCCTTCCTCATTTTCATTTTGCAAAAAATATTGGACAAGTATTTGAGTCTTTGTGGTCCACAGGTTCCTGTGTGCTGAAAATTTTAAGTGCTATTCTAAAGACAAAATGAAGAATACATTTTAATTCTTAGAAAGAGAAACATGTTACTATGCTTTAAGTATAGTGTACTCTATAAACTGATTTATATTGGTTCTTTCACAGAGATTTAAAATATTCTATTTGGCTGTCTCTCACTTTGGTCTGATTCTCAGTTGTAATAGTCTTTGTAAAGGATGAATATGGCTTGCATGAATTTCAGTTTAAACTTTAACAGGTTTAGATTTTAAGAATATTTCAATTATTTTTATAGTGCCTGATTACTTACCTTTCAATCTATGACCTCCTTAGAGTTTCAGGCGATGTCTTTTTTGGCACAAAGGAATGAACTAACCTGATATGGAAGCCAGAAACAAAGTAATCATTATTGTCTAAATTTATTTTGTAGGTCAAGGATTGATCTAACCTCAAAGATCTGCCTTTGAACTTGGTCATCTGACCACTCTCTGTCTTTTCCTCAGGTCAAATTCACCAGTGCTGTGAAGCTTTCCGAAGGTGGGCCAGGGAGTGGAATAGAAAATGGAAGAGATGAAGAGGAAAATTTCTTCAAGCGTCTTGGTAAATGTTATGTGACCTAAGAATCCCATTTAATTTTCATCGCAGAGAACAAAATTTGATTAAATTAAATCAATTGGTTCGTTTTCTATTTCCGTTAGCTTCTCATTCATTTCCTTCTCATATATGTCTCTTCTACTGTTTAAAGCTTCTCTGTCATTAGTTTGGTTCAACAGACATTTATGGAAGCCTTACTGTGTTCCTCACCCTCTGGTTTTACAATGAGTAAGACATAGCCTCTTCTGCTGTTCTATCTTTTGTTACAATCTAAGACCTTTACAGAACCTTCAGAGGGCCTTTTACCTGCACACCTATCTACTTACAAATTCTGCTTATGAGATCCTTGACAGGTAGCCAGCCACCCACTACACACTTTCACGGAGGGGGTGTTTGTAATTTTACAAAATAACCTGTTCCAGAGCTAGACAACTTTAATTATTAGAAAATCTTTCCTTACATTCTGAAAACATATTATCCACAAATTTGATTCATTTGTTCTGGTTAAGACATCTGTATGAAACACACACACACACACACACACACACACACACACACACCATGCTAGTTCCATATATTATCCATTTTGTGTTCTCACTTTTGCTCTCGTTTTTGCCGGCTAAACATCTTGGTTTTTTCACTTTTCTTACATGGAAGTATCTCTAGGTCCATCACCATTCCGATTCCTTGTTATTGTGTATTTTCACTAGAGGGTGTGCTTTTTTACAAAATATGAAACTTCAGGCGGAACTCAATATGCTATATTTGAAATCAACTAGCGTAGTAGGTAGTGTAACTCTTAAGCTCCAGGAGCATATCAAGTGCATGAATACAATTTAAAATTACATGGTCTATTTTCGTATCACATAGTTGGTTTACGTTGTTTACCTTTTACCAGATCTTCTCCTCAGGAATGACCATCATTGTATACTTTGATGTAGCTGTTACCAGTTCTTCATTTCATAAATAATTAAAATTTGTTATTTTATTAACTTTGGGTGTACAAAGTCACTTGTTTGGGAAGAAAATCAAGAGACCAAACCCAAACTAAGTTGAATTCTGAATCATTTCTTCCTTACAATTGTATTATAAAGATCCAACTGCAGAGACATATACAATCCCCTGCTTTCTTCCAAGTTGTTCATATTATTACTGAACAGGAAAAATACAATGATGTAACTCCAAGAACACTTCTAGTTGATATTGATTAATTAACAATTTGTGGGTACAGTTTTTCAGTCAACCATACACTTAATTTATTAGTGATCAGTGAACATTGTCCCATCTCATTGCAAAAACTTCATCAAACTTTACCAAAAAAAAAAAAAAAAAAAAAATCTTGGCTATACCTCTAAACTACCAAAAGGAAGAATATGGCTTAGCTCAGCGTGATGTATTCTTTATGAAGCTACCATATTTCTGTCTTTTCAAAATGTTCCCATCTATTTAATCATCTCTTTGGCCAGGACAAACATCAAGTTTATAGTCTGTGGTTTTAAGAATCTTCCTAACAATGAGGGCCTTTGTCATTTTCAGTCCTTTTATACTCTTTTCACTCCTCAAGATGTTTCAGTCCAGATAACGTGGCTCATGACTGTAATCCCAATACTTCGGGAGGCTGAGGTGGGAGAATTGTTTGAGCTTAGAAGTTCGAGACCAGCCTAAACAACATAATGAGACTTTGCCTCTACAAAAAAAATAAAATATATTAGCTGGGTGTGGTGGTGCACTTCTGTAGTCCTAGTTACTCAGGAGACTGAGGAGGAAGGATCACCTGAGCCCAGTAGGCCAAAGCTGCACTAAGCCATGATTGTGCCACTGCACTCCAGCCTGGGTAACAGAGAGACCTGACTCAAAAAAAACAACAACAACAAAAAAAAACACTAGACTACAATATGTCTAGTGTTCAGGACCATCAGTATTATAAAGTGATTTTTGTTGTATTTTTTTGAGAATGAAGTGTGGAGCTAAAGAATATTCTCCAAGTACGTGCCATGTTAACTGAATATCATTTGACTGTAATCATATCTCTATGGTTGTTATTTTTTGTTTTTCGTTTTTATGCATTGGAATGTAATTTGATAGAACTGGAGGTTAAACCAAAGAACATAGGGTCTCTTAATTTGTGAATACTCCTTTTTTTTTTTTTTTTTGAGTCACTGTCTTACTGATGCTCAGGCTGGAGTGCAGTGGTAAGATCTTGGCTCAATGTGGCCTCTACCTCCTGGGTTCAGGCAATCCTTCTGTCTCAGCTTCCTGAGTAGCTGGGACTATAGACGCTGAGCTCATTTTGCGGGATTTGGAAGTAGAGACTTTGGGAGGTACTTAGACTTAGATAAGGCTGTAAAGGTAGCGTCCATCATGGGATTTTAATGTTCTTATATACATATAAAAAAAGAAAGAAACATAAAATCTCTCTGCCTGCACACACTATAGAAAGGCCATGTTAAGAACAGAACCAGGAAGAGGGCCATATCCAAAAACCCAGACATGCTGGCACCCTGTTCTCAGGCTTCCAGCCTCCAGAACTGTGAGAAATAAATATTTATTAAGTCATCCAGTCTATGACATTTTATGTGGGTTTTTCTCCTTGGTGATAAAGATGAATGCATAATTGAGTTGTTTACTCTTTTTTTAAAAAAATTTTGATTCCTTTACACTTCTTTCTTCGAGTAATAGGCTAATATTTTTACTCTTATTCTTATTCCAAACATGCTATCAGTAGCATTTCTCACAAATGTTAGCTCATTCTGGATTTTGTGTTTTTCTTACCACTATTCCTACAGTTTTTAGCCATTGTTTTATATACTCCTTATATTTCATTCAAAAATTTAAAAGACCTGATATGGAATATTCTAGGATGAATTTGTGTCAGCAATACTTGAAATGTAAGCAGTCTTTTTCTGCATGTCTGGAAAACAAGCTATAATATCTGAGACTGATATCTGAAATATCTTTATGTGCTTTTGACTGTCAAGATAATATAGCTTGTAAATCACTATTCTTTGCCTATATCCCCAGGCTTGTTAAAAATTATAAAACATATTCTGTGAAATAATTCCTTTGGAATCTCCTGCAGAAGATAAGTACCTTCAGCTATTCTAAATGAACCAAAACAACATTATCTGCCAATATAAGTATGTTGTATTTACAGCAACTACTGCCCTTGATCATGTGAACATTTCTCATTTAAATCATTTTAATTACATAATGTTTTTACTTTAAAAAAATTTTAGAGTCATGGAATACATTGAGGAATTGCTTCATAAGGAGATTGAAGACGAGGTCTAGGCTTCTAGAGAGCCCTCTCCCCCTTAGTTGACATGATACCCAGTGAGTGGTACCTTGTACCTATGCCCCTGATTCCCCATTCTTTCTCTCCTCCTTTATCAGTGCCCAGTGTCTGTTTTCTTTACCTTGTGTCCATGAGTCCAGCATTTACTGCCTGCTTATGAGTGAGAATATGCAGTATTTAGGGTTTTTTTTTTTTGTTGTTGTTGTTCCTGAGATAGTTCACTTAGAACGATGGTCTCCAGCTGCATCCATGTTGTTGCAAAGGACACAATTCTGTTCTTCCTTATGACTGCAAAGTATTCCAGCATGCATATGTATGCATATGTACATTTTCTTTTTCCTGTCTACTTTCAATGGGCATTTGGGTTGGTTCCATGTTTTTGCTATTGTGAATAGTGCTGCAATAAACATACACGCGCAGGTATCTTTTTGGTAGAGCAATTTATGTTCCTTTGTGTATATTCCCAGAAGTAGGATTGCTAGGTCTAATGATAGTTCAATTATTAGTTCTTTGAGAAATTGCAACACTCCTTCCACAAAGGCTGAATTAGCTTACATTCCTATCAGCAGTTTAGAAATGTTTCCTTTTCCCCACAGCCTCACCAACACTTGTTTTTTGACTTTTTAACAACAGCCATTCTGACCAGTCTGAGGTGGTATCTTATTATAGTTTTGATTTACATTTCTCTGATGATTAGTGAAGCTGAGTATTTTTTCATATGTTTTTTGGCTGCTTGTATGTCTTCCTTTCAAAAGTGTCTGTTCATGTCCTTTGCCTACTTTTTAATGAAATTTTTTTTCTTGTCAATTCAAGTTCCTTATAGATCCTGGATGTTAGGCTTTTGTCAGATGAATATCTTGCAAACATTTTTTTTCCTATTCTGTGGACTGTATCTTTACTCTCTTGATGGTTTCTTTTGCTGTGTAAAAACTTTTGAGCTTGATAAGGTCCCACCTGTCAATTTTCGATTTTGCTGCATTTGTTTTTGAGAACTTGGTCATAAATTCATTGCCTAGGCTAATGTCCAGGAGGTGTTGCCTAAATTTTCTTCTAAGATTCTTATTGTTTACAGTTCTACATTTAAGTCCTTGATCCATTTTGAGAATTTCTATATATGATATAGATATGAGTCCAGTTTTATTCTTCTGCATGTGGTTAGCCACTTTTCCCAGCACCATTTGCTAAATATGGTTTCTTTCCCCAATATTTATTTTTGTTGACTTTGTTGAAGATGAGTTACTTGAAGGTCTGTGGTTTTCTTTTTGGATCCTCTGTCCTGTTCCATTGGTTCCACTGGTCTATATGTCTATTTTTGTACCAGTACCATGCTGTTTTGATTACTGTAGACTTGTAGTAAAGTTTGAATTCTGGGAGTTAGATGCCTCCAGATTTGTTCTTTTTGCTAAGAATTTCTTTAACTATTCGGACTCTATATTTGCTTCCATATGAATTTCCATACTGTCTTTTCTAGGTAGGTGAAAAACTGATGCTGGTGGTTTGGTAGTAGATTGCCTTGGTAGAATGGACATCTTGACAATATTGTTTCTTCCAGCCCATGAGTGTGGGATGCTCTTCCATTTGTTTGTATCATCTTTGATTTCTTTGAGCAGTGTCTTGTTTATTTCTTTAAATAAAGAAAACCAACATCAAGCATTCTTACCCTCAGTTTAAATGCAGTACTTGAACTTCACTGAATTGAAATAAATGCCAATCGAATTACTTTAAAATCTAAAAAATCACCCAACTAATGAAAAATATGTCTGGTGAACAGTCAATAGAACTGAAATTGACATTCAGAGATAAACTATCTTTTTTCTTCTGTGTTTTCATATTCACTAAAATTATTTCACTTAAGACATCATGTTATCTCTATTTGAAGGAAGATATTATATTAATTAAAGCAGTGGATTTTTTCAACCTATCAACAAATTTATTGCATATCTTTAATATGCCCACCTCTGCCATCAACTCAATAGGAAATATGTTTAAAGAAATACTAGACTATCTTTCTGAAACTTTGTGCCCATAAATATATATAATAATGATTGGCCAAGTACAAGTAATATTAAAAAAGAAATACTTGGTTTTAAAATGTCCCTTCTTAGATTCACCAGCTTATAAAAATGCATTCTGTGTAAATTATACTTCAATAAAATAACATTAAAAATATATATTAAGCAAATTCAACTAAAATGTACTGAAGCTAAAAAAGTAATCATATGGCCAAGGGAGCCAAGAGGCATCATTATATTCCAGTATGTTTATATTTTAAAAATTGATAAAGAAGAGTACATTTTATTGCCAAATTACTTTTTTACCATTTCTTTTTGTATTACAATATGGAATACCAACAAGTCACAATTTTATAATCAATTTGTCATTAAGAACACAGAGGAAAAGACAATAAATATGTGCAAAATGTTGAAGTATTACTTACCTTAAATTTTTCTAACATGACAACCAGCTTTAGCAGAATATAAAAGTCTGGGCTCTTTGCATATAAACATTTGGGATTTTGGAGCTGCATTAGGGCGTAGTGGTAAGAGCACAGGTTTGTGATCAGTACCTCTGGGTTTCAATCCTGATTTTATAACTTTTTTATTGTATAAACTTTGACTGGGCCAACGTTTACTTCTCTCTCTCTCTCTCTCTCTCTCTCTCTTTCTCTCTCTCTCTCTCACACACACACACACACACACATGCACACTGCACAAATACATTCTCTTTTTGAATCATCTTTAAAGACCTATCTTATAGGATTATTACAAATAAATTATAAAATATTTTATACAGAACTTGGCACATAGTAAGTGCTCAAAAATAGCAGAAATTTTTTTTTTTATTATGTTATTGTGGGGTACAGTTAGGGGTTAGGCATACAAAAATGTTTCGTTCAGGTACCCTTGTAGATAAGAGGTGTCTCCCCATCCCCAGACAGATACCCACCACCATTAATCCCATCCCCCTCACCGCCCCCCCCCCCCAGTTTCCCACCACTGTCAGTCATTTTCTTGTGGTAATACATTGGATGATCAAGGTCTACTATATGAGTGAGAACATGTGATACTTAGTTTTTTGTTTTTG
>CAUYQG010180268.1:0-13444 GCA_963574415.1 Tarsius wallacei | reverse complement strand
ATGGGATTGTGTGCTCTTTATTTTATTCTCTGTTTGTTGTTGGTGTACATAATACAACTATCTTTTGCACAATTATTTTGTACCTCAAGACTTTGCCAAAGTCCTTTATCAGTTCAAGCAGGTTTTTGACAGATTCTCTTGAATTGATAGGTCGTATTTCTAACTATTACACCTCATAGACCCCAAGGAAGTGAAGTGACCCTTTGGGTGCCAGGATCCTCATTCTTGAATGTCAGAGTTATCCACAAGTCTCCATCTGACAGCTTGAAAGTCTCTCAGCACCACACCCATCCCTTCTTACTTCACTGACTTTCTGACCAACAGAGAAAGATGTTTTTGTGACTTTCCACCACCAGGATGGTCTAGCATTTACCAACATGGGTTTTTGGATGCAAGTATTTGTTAAATGTAAAAACTATTTGGTAGCTATACATCTGAGCATCACTGATGGATGAAGATTATCAGTGGTCCCAGAAGACACCTATAGGGGCAACACTGCGAATTTCTCCAGAGACACTTAGGCAGAGCTCCCAGCCTCCAGTCCACAGAAGCACATTCTCTGAGAGAGCTGACATGAGGTGCCACAGAGCCTGACATGGGAGACGCACACATAATTAGTACTTGTCAGTAATTTTTGCAATAGATTGCTTTAGTTCCATTCACAATTTGCATTTTTTCATATTCAGAATATTTTCTTCCTTTTCTAGCCCAAGCAGTCAGTTCCCGCTGTGATGTGCTGTTCATTTTAGGTTGCTGCAGAGCCATAGAAACAGCCCTCATGGACCCACAACGCAAACATTCTGCAGAGAGAGGCCTGAAGAAACCACAGAGATCAACACCTGCGAGTTGCCCGACACCCACACGGTCCCAGCAGATGCATGGGTGCACACTTCTGTGGGAAGGCAGAGCATCGGTGGTGTCCTGTCGCTCCCAGATGGTAGATGCCTACAGAGGCCAGAGGTGGCCCCATGCAGAGCAGAACACAAGGGGCTGCCTGACGGGAGTAAAGTCAACAACTTTGCTCTTCTTGTTTCTACACAATTTCAGATCAAACAGATTTCTTTGTCCTTGTGCTAAACATTTGTAATACAAAGGCACTTTTCTATTTCTGTGCTAAACAGCACTGGGATTAGGCAATATACAGCTACTTGCTCCAGTATATACTTGCTTGAAAGACAAAATGGTACACCAACATTAAAATAGCTTACTATCAAGACCAGCATCTTATATCACCAATACTCTCTTCAGTACTCTCATCTTGCTGTGAATACCAACCCATTATTAGTCATAACCTCTGTCCAACCCCAACCAGTTCCCCTTTTGAAATATTGCCTTTAAGTCACCCAGGCCAGACCCTAAAGCCCTATAAACCGCTTCCTCTTACATCTCCCTTGAGAAATACTAGCTGTCATGGGGATGGTCTCCCATACTGCAATAAATCTAATAAAATTAGCTTTGCTTGATCAATACAAATTTTGAGAGTGGTTTGTTTTGGGGAATGGACAGATGACATTTGGAAACTATGAATCTTACCATGAATACAACATTACACAAATATGTGAGCACTCATGTAGGCTTAATGAATTGACATATCAAAATCATCTTGAAATTGGTCATGAACATGTCATTAATGACCATGAATCCTCTATTTCCTATGTGTTCAAGACCCTCTCAAGAAATGGAAGGCTTAGTCTCTAGTTGGGCAAGATTTAGAAAACAGTGAGTCTTTCCAATGCACTGGGTTCAAGCTGGGTACTCAAAGACTAACAACACAAATCCTTACCACTCCAGGCCAACGGACCCTCTGCAGCCATTCTGTCTGTTTCAAACAATTCGGGAGGGGTTACTATGGGTCAAGGACCCAGAACTCTCCACCTAGCCTCTTCCCTTTTAGCAGAGTGCTCTTCTTAGTAGAAGGCTTGGTTGGAAATTTAATTTTTATAGCTGGATCTTCAATAAGGAATCACAAAAAGCTATTTCTAGTAACCAAAGTTAAGGTGCAAGTTTGTGGATGTGGATGGGTTTGTTCACAAAGGAAACAGGGGCCAACAATCTCAACTTGTGAAGTTACCAAAGTACAGTAGTGACAGTTTAGTGAGGCCCCTCAGGTGATACAGCACAGTGATTACTGCAACATTGTGTCTTGCTTTGATCAGCATCCAATTTGCTTTATTGAAACCATAAATGTGTTGATCTTTCTCACATATTGCAACTTGACTGTATGAACTTGGAAACTTTTTAACAATAAAAGAGAATAATTTTAAATGGCTATGATTTATTGATGGTCTGCTATGTGCCACAAAATTTGAAAATGTTATCTTAAGTCCTCTAAACCAGTAATTCCCAGAACTTCATGTGTTGGATCATCCTCTGGTGATCCTGTTAAAATGCAGATTCTGACTTAGTGGGTCTGGAGTGGGGCCTGAGGCTCTTTGTGGGGATAAAACACTTCTGTATCCCGATTGTCATGGGAATTACAGGAATCCATACATGTATAAAAATTCATTGAACTATACACCAAAAAATAAGTCACTATATGATAGTTTTGAAAAACAAAACTTCTTGTATACAGCAAGAAAGTATTAATATTTCCTGAAGTAAGGCCCTGAAAAGTTGATAATATTACTATGTGATAAACCTTCCAAAAATGTTTATAACGAATCTAGTCTTGAGGAAACACTCCAAATGCCAAGACATTCCACAAAGCAACCGGCCCAGATTCTGCAAGGGCTGGGAACTGCTCAGATGTAGGAGACTAAACATGGAGACCTGACAACTGCATGGGATGTGAGGTCCTTGACGGGGTCCTGTGCTGGGGGAAAAGCACAGTAGGAAGGGACACTTTTGGAAGAAATGGAGAAATTTGAACATGAACTCTGCATTAGGTGAAAGGAAGCATCAATATCAGATCACCTGGGTGTGGTCAGTTCACCATTTACATGGGAGAGTGAGTATTGCTCATTTCATGCTGAAATACTCAGGGGCAATGTGACAATGTCAACAACTCACATACAGATGGTTCAGCAAGACCCACGAACATATGGAGGGACTCAAACATGGCAGAACATTGATCCAGGTGAAGGGCGCATGGGTGTGTTTCACACTGTCCTTACAACTAACCAGAAGGATTGCAGTTTTTCAAAATAAAAGTTTGTGTATTCGTTTCCTATTGCTGCTGGAACAAATTACCACAAGTGTAGTAGCTTAAAACAGCACATTTATTATCCCACAGTGAGAACCTGAGATGGGTTTCATGGACTAAAACTAAGGTGTTGGTAAAGGTGTGCTCCTGGGGGCTCCAGGAAAATTCTGTGTTTTGCCTTTTCCTGCTTCTCATGGCCCCATCCTCATCACATCTCCTGTTTGCCCCTCTCTTGCAAGGAATCTGGGTTCACCCCAGGCCCACCTGGAAAATCCTGGATAATTTGCCCATCTCAAGACCTTAACTTAAGCACATCTGCAAAGTTCATCTGACCATATAGAGTAACGTATTCACAGATTCCAGGGATTAGAATGCAGGCATCTTTAGGGAGTCAATATTTGGCCTACCACTGTTGGAAAATAGATTTTCCTTGTAAAGATCTTTTTAAAAATAAATAAGGGTTGGGTGCAGTGGCTCATGCTTATAATCCCAGCACTCTGGGAGGTCGAGGCAGGAGGATTGCTTGAGTCCAGGAATTTGAGACCAGCCCAGGAAATAGCAATACCTCATCTCTACAAAAAACAAAAAAAATTTAACTAGGCATGGTAGCATGTGCCTGTAGTCCCAGCTACTCAGGAGGCAGAGGCAGAAGGATCACCTGAGCATGGCAAGAGAGTGAGATCCTGACTCAAAAAAAAAATAAAAAGAAAGAAAGAAAGAAAAGAGAAGAAGAAAGTATTTGAACAGAGTAAACACGAAAATATAACATATCAAGATGTGTAAGATATAGCGAGAGCAGTGCCTAAAGGTAAATTTGTAAAAATAAAGCTGACATTAGAAAAGAGGAACATATAAAGTCAATAATAAACTTCCATCTTAAGAAACAGAAAAGGAAGAGCAAAGTCAACCCACACAAAACAAAAGAAAGGAGTTAATAAAGATAAAAGCAGAAATCAATGAAATCAGAAATCATAAATAGGGAAAATTTATTTAACTAAAAGCTGAACTTCCCAAATATAAAATTGGTAAATCTCTAGAAAAGCTGATGAGAGAGAGAGAGGGGGAGAGAGATTTCCAATATAAGAATGAATGAGTAGATAGCAGTACAGACCCCACAGACATTAAAAGAATAATAAAAGAATGCCATGAAAAACTCTGCAGATAAAAATTTAACTTAGTAGAAATGGAACAGTTTCTCAAAAACCACCATAATAAAACTTACTTAAGATTAAATAAATGCTTTTTTCTGGTAGTGATGTGCAAAGCAGACTGAAAGAAGAAAAGCACCCGGTAAAAAGAGGCATCAGTAGTGTGAGAATAGTGACATGGCAGAAGGCTGAATTACAGAGAAGAAGAGAATTCTAGTGCAGAAATAAACATGCCCATTGTTGCCTATTATGATATCAGTCAACAAGCTTATGAACATGGATTCAAAGTATGGTCCTTAGACAAAAAGGAGAAAGTTTCTATTCAAAATAAAATGGGTTTTGTGCTATTTCTTCCTTTGTTGAAGCTTTTTAAACTATATCATGCTAAAGGCATGATAGAAATCAAATACCAGTGGCATGTGAAAGAATGACTCTTATTAAGTGAATTCCACCATTCTGGAAAGTAGCCATTTTTATGCTAAAATAGAGTAGGTCATTTGGAACACAGTTCAGAATGCAGAAAATTTTTAAACTTCTTTCTGTGACAGTGCATGTCAGTAAAATTTTGTTACAATACTGTAAGAACATTTATTTTAACAAGTAAAATATATTAATTTCCAAAGGCATCAAATATCCAAGAATATAGAAAATGAATTTGTCATTTTCCAAAGCCAAATGTAAATTATTTTGGTTTATTCTCCTTTCTCCTCTTCAGCACTAAGGATAAATATGCAATGATTTATGACTTATTTTTTCAGGAATGTTACTTTTATCCTCATTTCTCTTTAGTACCTGGAATATACGGTGGTTCTCAGGAAATTTTGCTTCTATCTCTAACATTCTTAAAAAGTTACTGAAATAATTTTCTCTGTCTTTGGTCAGATTTAACACCCAGCAAATCTCAAGAAGGCACACTCTCCTCTGGTATTGAATGAGATGACACAAAGATCTCTGGAAAGCCCTGGAACTATGAAACAGACCTCCCTCCCTCAACACAGGCAGGAGCTTGGGACCAAGCTGCATCGTCCACTCTACCAGAGGCTCCTGACAGCTCTTCCTACAGAATTGAGGTTAGACACGTTTCAGAAGGTTTATGACACATCAAACTACTTGCAAACATTTGAACAATGGATATTCTCATTTTAAGATACACTGGGCACTATCAGGATATATTTTCACTCTGATTTGATCTTGAGGTTGGATGGGAGTTAGCAGATCGCCAACAGCTTCACTCATAGTGATTGGCTGACATTTGGATACCTGTTCGATTTTCTATTGTAATTGTTAAATGTCATTTACAGATGACATCTGCATTCAAACATCATTCTGGAACAGTATCTCCTTTACATTTATTTTTTACATTTTATCTATTTTTTTTAATTTATATTTTAAAGATGTGTGGTACAATTCAGAATTAGATATACAAGTGGACATCATACAGGTAAAGTTTGGACCTCCCTTTGGTCCCTACTTTGCCTAGTTTGAGATCAGGTACCCTTATTGATATCATGCCCCTCCCCAGCCCCACCCTGGCAGTATCTTGCTACCGTCAATCCCCTTCTTACAGTATTATGGTAAATGATCAGGGTCCACTTATGAGTGAGAACATGTGGTACTCTGTTCTTTGTTTCCGTGATAGATCACTGAGTTCCTTTACATTTTAAAAGGCTACAAATGTAAAACTTCTCAGACATATTAACGGAAAACTGGCACCACATGAGCTGAGGCAATTGGATTATGTAGCTACATACTGCTTTTAACTCATTATACTTTAAAATAATTATAGATTCATGGGAAGTTGCAAAGAAATGTACCAAGACATCCTGAACACCCTTCGCCCAGCCTCCCCATGTTTCACAACTGTGGTACCACTCCAGAGCTGAGAAGTGGAAATGGGAACAACCTTTAAAGTTTACTCAGATTACACAGGTATGCATGCACCATGTACATGAGTGTGTGTGTATAGCTCTATGCAATGTTTTCACATGTGTAGACTCATGTCATTACCTCCACAGTGAAGGGACTCAGCTTGATAGCCACATACTCTCTCTTCCCCACACCTAACCTCTGGCAACCACTAATCTGTTCTCCATGTGCATAGCTATGCTTTGAACATTACGTGAAATAATCGTCCTCTGTGTATCATTTTGAGATTGGCCTTTACCACTCAGCAAAATATCCTTGAGGCCCAGCCACACCATTGCATGTGTCAATCATCTGTTTCTTTGTATTTCAGGGCAGTATTCCATGGCATGGCTGTATTACAGTTTGCATAACCATTTTCCCACTGAAAAACTTTTGAGTAGTGTTCCATTTGGGGCTATTACAAGCAAGCTGTTTTGAGTATTTGTGAACAAGTGTCATGAAAATAAATTTTCAATTCTCTGTGATAAATGCTCAACAGTTCAATGCTGGGTCTTAAGGCAAGTTCACTCCATATCCACTTGTAAAAAAAAAAAAAGTTCCTTATATATTGCTGGCACCAGATCTTCACAGAATGATTTCTGTACAGCTATGTCAATGTGAAGGGGTGAGGCCCCAACTGTCTTTGTTGAGCATGCCAGTCGGCACCTGTGTGTGAAGTGTGGGATAGTCATGTGCGTCCATCGTCTTTCCTGAGAAGGCCCTCTTCTTCCTTGTGACTAGGTCTTTAGTGTTGGAGGGAAGATGGGAAAGAATATGAAGAAAGGAAAGAGTGTTCTCCTTCTTGACACAGGAATTGTTGAGAATGGTCTTTCAGAAATAAGACAGAGAGGCTCATCAGACCCAGTCAGCTTGGCACCAAAAAAGTCTCCTTGGCTAGCCTTCCCCTGCAGGTGGCCTCCGCTCTGTGAAGAGCCCCTTACTCAAAGATCCTGGCCCCATGAACAGGTCTTTCTGGTGGGAATCCTCTAGGGAAACAAAAGAGAGCCACTATTTTGCTCCTATTTTTTTAAATAGCTGGAAACAAAGTCTCCATAGTAACTGTCTTTTGAGCTGGGCCCTATCAGTGTCCCTGAGGGCAGCCATATTTTAGGTCCATTGCCCAGAAACTATGGGAATTCTGAGTCTTTAGATCCTGGTTATGCTTCAAGGTCAGCCCTTGGCAGCCCGCTCTTCCCTGTTTTTAAATTTTTTTTTTAATTTTTATTTTAAAGATGCGGGGTACAATTCAGGGTTCGGTATATGAATGGTCATTATACAGGCAAAGTTTGGGTCTCACTTTGGTCCCCACTTCACCTGGTTTGAGATCAGGTACCCTTATTGATAAAGTGTGCCCACCCCCTTTCTGGCAGTTTCCCACTACTGTCAATCCCTTTCTTGTAGTATTATGATCATTGCTCAGGGTCCACTTATTAGTGAGAACATGCTCTGTCCCCTTGACCCTCAGGGACCCAGATCTGTTTTCTTGCCTTTCCTTCATCACACATACATCATCTGCACTAACCCTTGGGGTCCCTCCAGTTAACCTGGCCACAGAAGGTGTTTCCTACTTCCTACCTAGAGCCACAGAACCCAGGAAGTAAAGATTCAAAGTCACAGATACTCCCTCTACTTTCTTTGGCCTCCTATGTACCTGACATACTGCTGTTTATTATTATTGTTGTTATTGTTATTATTATTATTACTTCCTGACTACTAACCTCTTATCCATAGAAAGCATAGGTACGTGCTGTGAGTGATGTAAAAAGAAAAATCCATTTTCATAAAGCTGAATGACGCTTTTCACTCACCATCAACCCTTCTTAATCTCAACAACTATACCTGCCTCTCACCCTTGCAGCCACAACGTATTCCCAAGCATCTGATCAGTGCTTCCCCCACACACTGACTACATCCTCAAGGAGCTGTGCTGAGCAATGGGACATTGGCTCATCCGCTGTCTTCCCTGGTGCACCTGCTCACCTGTTCGCTCCATGTGGTGGCACTGACACAGGAGATGGCTGTGGGTACTCTTCCTCGGCGGGTGTGCCTCTGCAGCCTGAAAGACTAAATACAAACATAAGGCATCACTTTTTTACAATCTCTTTCTAAATCAAGTTTTCGTTTCTCTGTATTTGACCTCTGACCAGTTTCCAGTTCCCATTTCTTATTTTTTTGTGGGGAAGCTGGGAGAGGCAGACATACAAGACTTGTCAGATTTTTCCAGGGTTTCTGTAGCTGCTGAATGCCTTTGTGTTTTCTCTTGAGGCAGCATAACAAAGCAAGTATGATGTACATAGCTTCACATGCCATCTGATTATGTTCCCTGCAGGGTTAGACAATGTAGAGGCTAAGGGTGTCTCTTTTCCACCAGGTGATCTAGAATTCCTCTCTTTAAAAGTGGTCCCACCTTCCCCCAACCACTCACTATGGCAACAAGTTCCAGTATCTAGAATTTACTTCTGCCCTGAGATGCTTGCAGCATTGACTGCATCTTGGGACCTCGTCAAAACCTTCCACTCCACCTTGCCTTTCACACCTTGGTTGGTGCTTTTATTAAGAGGGAATTAAAACATCTTTCTTCTATATGCTTCATAGGGATGCTTCTGCTTCCAAAATCTTGCTCAATGAGACCTTCTTCAGCAAACTCCTCTGTGTATGACCTTGACTAAATCCATAGATGTTGCCCGGAATTGAATACAACTTGAACAAAATAGCAGGTCCATGTACTGTGTCCTACTAAATTAATCATGCTATTTTTACATTCACTGACTGAAAAGTTTTACTCGTGGAATTGTTTTTTGTTTTTAAGTTGCATAAAAGCCACAAGTTTAAGAAGCTCAATGAAGGTCGTACACAGACGTATGTGTACGTACATATTAAGTAGCCATCTCTTTCTTTTCAAAGTTATCTGCTTGTTACTCAAGGTAGAGAAGTGTCATGAAGCCAATAATTGAGATGTTTGGGTAGCCACCGAGGGTAAGAAAACAATGGGGGACATCCCGAGGCAAGCCCCCTTCTGTGTAGGTGGGAGTCTTTAAGAGTTTGTGGAGACAGAGATGTTCTGACAAAGACACTGACATACGCAATTGTGTTGAGTGATGGCATAGACCAGGGGTGTCCAACCTTTTGGCTTCCCTTGGTGGCATCGAGTAAAGAGGAATTGTCTTGGGCTGCACATAAATTATATAATACAGTTGGTGTATATACATCATAAGACTTTTATTTATTTTTTATTATAAAGTTCAGAAAAATGAGAACAATAAAAAACCAGTGAAACATTTGACCTTGCTTTTGGAAAACGAATCTAACTTTAAACTAAAAAATATATATTAAAAAAACCAAAGAAAAATGAATCTATTAGGATCTGGTTCAATGGAAGTGGTCGCTATTCTTAGTGAGTTCTCAAGGTGCTCACCAGAAATATTTGTTTGAATTTTGTGCATGCTGTGCTTCATAACTGAAAAC
This sequence comes from Tarsius wallacei, assembly GCA_963574415.1. Taxonomy (NCBI): domain Eukaryota; kingdom Metazoa; phylum Chordata; class Mammalia; order Primates; family Tarsiidae; genus Tarsius; species Tarsius wallacei. The sequence continues at coordinate 3,784 of CAUYQG010180268.1, read as the reverse complement.
AGCTGCTCCCAAGTGCATGTGTTGCCAAAAAGCAATGTCATGAATCAGGCGTGCCTGTGAACTTCAAGAATGGAACCACACAAGGGATCGGGTTAAAAATTCTAAACCACATGTTTTAATTTAGTTCTCATTGGTTAGTAGAAGCATGACCAGACATCCAGAAAAAGAAACAGACATGAAGAGGTGCTCAGGTGAGACATCAGGTGCGGTGTTGGATTCTGTCTCATGCATCCTGCCTGGGAACAGCGCTACCGAGTGAATGGAACCAAGGCTGTGACATATGCAATCACTGCTGGCAACGCTGAGCCTGGACTTCTACCTATGTATGGTCTCATGCAATCCCAAGGGAGTTCACCTCAATTCCCAGTCACAGTTGAGGAAACTGAGGCACCGATCTGCACCCCCCGCCCCCAGTCACAGTTCTCCACGGCTTGGGATGTTGCTATTTCCTGTCTTCCTAAAAAATAGTTACCCAGCCTGCAGCAGAAACAAACAGCCCTACTCTAAGACTCTACGGGGCTTGTGTTTTAAATGTGTTTGTGAAAATTGCAATTAAGAGGAGTCTTCAATTAATTGAGTGTTCCGGGTAATTTAATTTTCTGGCTCAGTTGAGCACTCACCAGAAAAAAATTTTCCATTAAAACACATTCTTCCAAAGTACCTAAGACACACTTTCTTGACCTGGTGAACCCCACGTAAGTTATCTTGGATAATTAAGTCCCTATCAGTGCCTGGGGTGGCTGTCCCAAAAATCACTCTCACCACTGCCCCAGGCTGCCCGGGTATTTAGCCTCTTCTCAGACTTCTACTAAGTAAGGCTACAGAGGCCATCTCTGGGCATAAGATGATTTCATTTATGTTTTACATTCGTTCCAGACATGCCCAAAGTGAAATAAATGTTGGGCCAATTGGGTTATAAAATATATTTTTGATGCTTCCAAAACTGTTTCCAAAAATGCTGTATGGATTTTGCCACATCATTGCCAAGACTCCAGGTTATGATTGTTCAAAACTCTTCAAGTATAATTATTCATGATGAACTTAACAATAAACTGGTAACTAACGAGATGGGATCCCAGGAAAGAAGGTTCTGGTGAGAGAAAGATAAAGATGGAGAATAAGGAACCAGGAGAAGCGGGACTCCAGGAAGGACAGCATCCCTGAGGGGAAGAAACAGAAAGCCTGCTTCCATTGCAGGCAAGGTTGCAGCTCAGTGCGTGACCACCAGCTCTTTCAAGAAGAAAAGAGGAGCTCTGACTGGTGGTGTTTGCCAAGGTGGAAATACTCCCTCCCTCCATGGTCCATTTGAAGCTGCTGAGTTAAAATAATTGGCCCAGTGGGATCTTGTGACCCAGTAGGGGCTGTCCCCTACCCCAGCACAGACAGATGTAAGGAATGGGGGCCGTGAGAAAGGGGCATGGGCGTGGGCGGGCCGTCATCACTCTCCACACACGCCACCAATGGTGTCAGGCACCGTAAGGACCCTGAACGAGGGCCAGGCCCTGGTGCCTATGTGCTCAGAAGAGCGCACCCACCACCTGGGTGCAGCCAAACAGACCTACGAGGACATCCCTGGGCTAGGAGGAAGCAGAGTACCCTGGGAGCCACCCCCCCCTTGTCTTCTCACAAGGTCATCGGATCTTACACATGGCCACAGTCTCTTGTTGGTCACCTGTGTCTGACAAATGAGCCCCAATGCAGAGGAATACGGCTCACGACAAGCCATTATTGTCAGTGGTGGATTATTCTGGCAGACAGTTCTAGGCACCACGATTGAACATGGGCCCCAAAAGGGGAGAAACTTCCCCATGGACCCTCTTTTCAGTGCCTTGCCCAACATTGGCCAAGGAGCATGAGACACCCGATGACAGAGAAATCACAGCATGGGGATTCTTAATTTGACACTCACTCCACTGAGCTTTAGAAAGTGCTTCTTCATGCTCGTTTTTCTGCATCTGGATGTGGTTTTACGTTATTCATACTATGACGACATTGCTTTATTTCTCTCACAAATTTAGAAAACCATAAAATACTGGGAGATGCTGACGGCTGGGCTGCTTACCCTCTCTGTAACGGGGATTGCCGATGTGTCAGTCACGCCTTGCTGCTTCTGTATCACTGATGTTTTCCTATCTGGGTCTTGCCGACCCTCCAGGCATCTACCTCTCAGAATTAGCGCGTCCTGGTGAGCGAGATGGTAAATGATACCCATGAGCACAGCTTTCACAGGCAAACCAGCCGGTCCAGAGCACACACTTCCTGCCCTGTAGCCCTCCCTTCATGGGGTTCCTCACTCCATGCCATGGCTGGCCCCACTTCCCCTGTGGAGTCTCACACTCCAAGCCTCCATCCCTCCCCTCTGTGAGGTCTTTCTCTAGGCCACGGCTCCACCTCTCCTGCAGGGTCTTTCACTCCAGGCCACGGTCCCCCCTGCCCCTGTGGGGTCCTTCACTCCAGGCCATCATCCCCCCTCCCCTGTGGGGTCTCTCACTCCAGGCTGCAGTCCCCTCTTCCCCTGTGGGGTCTCTCGATCCAGGCCACAGTCCCCTCCTCCCCATGGGGTCCTCCACTCCAGGTCATGGCCCCACCTCTCCTGTGGGGTCTCACACTCCAAGTCTCCATCCCTCCCCACCCCCATGGGGTCTCCCACTAGGCCACGGCCTCCCCTCTCGTGTGAGGTCTCTCATTCCAAGCCACCATTCCTCCTCCCCTGTAGGTCTCTCACTCCAGGCCATGGTCCTTGTCCTAATCCCCCAGAGCCAGCACCAGGCCTGCTGATTTGCTGAAGCTGGCAGGTCCTCACCTGTCTGTCCACCCTGTCCGACCTCCTGCAAAAACTGCCATCAAGGCTTGTGCCATGCTTTCCCCATTTTCCCTGCCTCCTGGCCAGCCCACCACTTCCCCAGGTGGCTCTGCATGGTACTGTGTGTTCCTTCCTCTTGGGACTTGTGAGTAACAAACTGACCTCTCAGAGGTGGTCATCGGGTCTACGGGGTTCACCATAACTGAACAATGAGAAAACTCACATTTTAAAACAGACATTTCCACTCGATTCCCATTTTCCCTTCTTATTAACAAGTCCTCAGCTTCTAGACAAGCACACTATGCTGCCCAGATGACAAGGCTGAGCCTTTGCTGAGTCTCCCATTGCTCTGAGCAATGGCCATGTGAATGTGGTCGGTGCTGTGTACCACAAAAGAGTGTGCGGAATGTGCACTCCTTCCTGTTGCTCCTCCAGCTGCCTGTCTGAGGAGGATTCAATGACTGGAGCCCCAGCAGCCATCATGGGCCATTAGGTTGCAACCAACACTTAGAATAATCTAGGATGGTGGGGTGCTGAGTCATATAATTAACCTGGGGAGTGCATGCTTTCGTGAAGCCATGGATGCCTCCCATGTGACAAAGAATGAAAATCTATTTTGTTTAAATAACTATTATTTGAAATTTTTCTGCTGTATTCAACCATAATCACAGATATCTTTAATGTAAAAAAAATTATATCTGTCAAGATACTCAATGTGTCCCCAAAATATGTCACTTGATCATACTACTGAGATTATCAATATCAAAAAGAACACAGTTTCACTGGTCTTTTTTTTTTTTTTTTTTTTTTAGTTGGAGTCTTAATCTGCCCCCCAGGCTGGAGTGTAGTGGCACGCTCACAGCCACCCCAGCATAAACCTGCTGGGCTCAGGGAATCCTTACTCCTCAGCTCTCCAAGTAGCCAGAACAACAGGTGCACACTAACACGCCAGGCTCATTTTTTATTTATTGTAGATACAAG
>CAUYQG010180263.1:0-10184 GCA_963574415.1 Tarsius wallacei | reverse complement strand
GGCTCAGCGACAGGGAACGCTCGGGTCCACAGCCTGGCATGCCAGGGTCCCAGTGGTGACCAGTGGGACACAGGCGGACAGTTCCAGGAAAGTGGGCACGCCTGCCCAGGCTGCCTGGGTGGGCCTCACACGCCCTGGGATGCTCCAGCAGGGGCCATGGCCTGGGGATTCTCCAGTGATTCCCCTGGGTGGGCCGGAGACCCGTCCTTCCTCAGTGAGGCGAGGCCAATCAGAGGATGGTGAGCGGGACTTGTGGTCTCCTGGGAATGCCCCACGGAGTGGAGGAGAGGGCCCATCCTGCCACCATGTGTCGGGCTCCCAGGGCGGAGGCTGGGTGGGAGGATCCCAGGGCGCAGTGGGTGTGGGGAGTCTGTGGGCTCACACTGCATGGCGCTTGAAGGGGAGATGCCTGGGCAGCAGGCAGCAAGGACACTCCCAAGGACCTGCCCAGCCCCAGAGGGACTCATGGAGCCAGCCAGACCCCCTTCACCACCCCTCCCACAGCACGGACCTGACCCCACGATGCCCTGGCCGGACACCTTGGCCTCGGAGGTGGCAGGACCAACCCCAGGAGCCCTGACCACGCCCACGTCTGTGCCCCAGAGCCACACAGGCAGAGAAGGGAGTGGCCAATCTCCCCGGCCGGCGGCAGACCCTCACAGAGCCCCGCTCTGCCCATGGCGGGCTCTGTCCCCTACAGCCACGGCTCTCAGAGCTGTCCTGCTGCGGCGCCAGCCCTCAGCCCCCTCTTTCGAGTGGCCACACTGAGGGGTGACTTGGGTGACTCATTGCAGGGAAAGAGGCATTTCTGGAACAGAGGGGGGAGTGGGTGGCAGTGGCCTCGGGACCTCAGTCGGAGGCTGGCAGCAGCCCCAGGCCCGGTGAGCGCAGGGGGGCCGCTCTGAGAGCCATTGCTGTGGCGAGGATGACGAGTTTTCTTTTTAGGAGGAGAACACAGACGCTTTTGATCCCACTCATGGCTTCAGCTGGGGACTGGTTTGTTCCACAAAAGCACAGCACTGAGCAGGGCAGCAGCAGCTGCACCTGTGGGGGTCTGTGAGCTGCTGCCCTCTGCGCCTTCGGGGGCCTGCTCTGCTTTTTCAGATTCCGTTTTGGATCTTTCAGTTCTGGCTTCCATCTCCCACAAAGCCAGACCAACCGACGTCTCCCCTGCCACCCTGAGCCTCCCCAGGCCAACGGCTTATCTGCCCTACATCAACCCAGGTCAGTCCCAGCTACCAGGGCAGCCCTGAGTCCCCGCACCTGGTGGAACAAGTCAGACTGGCCCATCCTCAGGGCACGCATTGCCCTGCCTGCCTCCACCCCCCAGCCCTGGCCCAGGCCTTCTCTGCGCCTGGCACTTCCAGAAACTGGAGCAAGCAGCTCCCCTTCAACGGCCCTGGCTCTGTGGGCCCCTCAGACACTTCTGCTGAGCACGAGCCAGACCACCAGCCCACGCCCTTGACTTCTTCGTGCAGCCGTGCCTGCCAGCCATCCTTGGAGGCCTGAGGGCCATCCCCAGTGTCCCCTGTCCCCCACGCACGGGTGTGGACCTCAGGGCTGTGCTCCAGAGAGGGTGTGGTGTCGGCTCACCTCGGCCCATTGCTTGGCCCGGATCCGCGTCCGGCTGCAGCTCCGCTCCTCAGCGTACAGGGCGCCCACGAAGGCCCCAATGGATGTGCCTCCAACCATGTCCACTGGGATGCCGCACTCTGCCAGGGCCTTGAGGATGCCCACCTGGGCGCAGCCTCTACATCAGCAGCCAGGGACACGGAGCGGGAAGTATACTTACTTACTGCCAGGGCCAGCCTCTGGCCATGACCCACAGAGGCTGCAGAGGCCTCAGAGGCAGCCGCCTGCGGCCCAACCACTCATTCTCAGTTCCTGACTCCTGCACATGTGGAGATGCTGACTTGGAGAGGGACAAGGATGCTGGATGTGAATTTTTTTTGAAAGCAGGATTTATCGAGAGGACAGAAAAGCTCCCACAGTGGGTGGGAACCCGAAGGGGCTGCCCTGGATGTGATTTAAAATCCCTCTCTTTCATGACCCGCCTGGGCAACTTGGCGAGACCTCATCTCTACAATAAATCAAAAAATCAGCCGGGCACGGTAGCGCGTGCCTGTAGTTCCGGCTGCTCGCAAGGCTGAGGCGGAAGGATCGCCGGAGCCCAGCAGGTCGAGGCTGCGGTGGCCGGGAGCGGCCGCTGCACTCCAGCCTGGGTGAGAGTCAGACTCCAACTCAAAAAAAATCCCTCTCTCTGGAGGTGGGGATTGTGGGCTGGGATGGGGAAGAGGGTGTCCCGTGAGGCGACCACCACTGGCCTCTTCTGCCCACAAACAGTGCTGCCTCCTGCAAGGCATCCGAGTGGTGGTGGGAAGACTGGAGTTGGGGGCCCCTGGAAGGGAGCAGCTGGAGAACATCCTGCAGGGCAAAGCCCAGGAGTCAGGTGAGCTGACACAGACCAGGGAGTCCACACCCAGAGCCTCACATTACTGCTGCCGTCATTCAGAGAGAATGTCCACCACTCAACCAAAGATGTCAGTCATGTGAGGAGAAAAGACCACAAGACCATAAGCCAAAAGGAAAAACATGATAAAGTGGGCCCAGAGTGACCCCAGAAAATGGAGATCACAGACACAAGCTTCGAAATGACTGTGCTGGAAGTGCTCAAGGAGGCAAAGGGTGGAAACAGCCAAGGTGTCCAACAGCAGATGAGTGGATACAATGTAATATTTTTCAGTCTTAAAAATAGAAGGGCAGGCTTGGTGGCTCAGCCTGTCATCCCAGCACTTTGGCAGGCCAAGGTGAGTGGACTGCCTGAGCCCTAGGGTTCGACACCCACCTGGGCAATGGGGTGACCCCGTCTCTACAATAAATAAAAAATTAGCTGGGTGTGGTAGCATGCGCTTGTAGTTCCAGCGACTTGGAAGGCTGAGGCGGAAAGACTGCTGGAGCCCAGCAGGTCAACGCTGGGGTGGCCATGAGCATACCACTGCACTCCAGCCTGGGCGACAAAGTGAAACGCCAACCCCAAAAAAACAAAAACGGAAGAAAATTCTGACATAGGATAGTGCATGGATGGAACTTGAGGACATTGTGCTCAGTGAAGGAAGTCGACTGCCAAAGGACAAGTCCTGTGTGATCCCACTTATAGGAGGGACACAGAGTAGGCAAAGTCATAGAAAGGGGCAGGGCTGGAGGCTGCGGGTAAGGGGCTGGGGAGTTACTGCCCCATTGTGTAGAGTTTCTGTTTGGGAAGATTAAAAAGTTCTGCAAGTGGAGAGTAGCGATGGTTGCACAATGTTGTAAATGTACTTAACTGTACATTCAAAAATGGTTAATTGGTCATTTTATGTATACTTCAACAATAAAAAAGACCCATCTGTAATATAACCACAAAAAATTAAATAGGTATAAGCCCTAAAAAAAAAAGTTCAGGGAGCTAAAGACAAGACTGATAATTTCAGCACAGAATCAAATGGACGTTCTAGGAGTGAAATATAACTGAAATGAAAAACTCAACAAATGGGTTTAACAGCAGATCAGTTGAAGAGATAAATGGTGAAATATAAAATAGGTCAGAAGAAAATAGTCACTGAATCATAAAGCATGAAAAGGATACGATATATAAAATATTCTTTTGCAAACTATATAAAGGGACTTAGGAAACATGGGATCCGGCACAAAGGTCTAATTTATATGTAATCCAGCCACAGAAAGAAGAAAGAGACTGGATGGAAGAAATATCCGAAGAGATAATGTTTGGCATTTTTTAGAACTGATGACAGACACCAAGTCTCAAATTGAAGAAGCATTATAAGCCCTAAGTATAAACCAAAAGAAAGCCATCCCCATGTCGTCAAAAACCCAAGACAAAGAAAACAAATCTTTAAACTAGCCTGAGGAGAAAAAAATCACATCACCGTCAAAAATGCAACAAAAAGAGAGCTAACTTTCCTGTCCTCTGAGTGGTTGTAACAGAGACCACATATTTACTATCTGCTCCTTTATGGACGATGTCTGCTAGGTCCACAAGTCAGAGGAAGAAGAACAATTAAGTAAAAGATAATGCTATTAAGGAAATAACAAAGATAAGAACAGAAATTAAAGGGAAAAAAACCGAGCACACAATAGAGAACGCTAAAGATAAAACTTGGCGCTTTAAAAGGCCTAATTCGATTGATATCCCTTGGTCAGGAATGAAAATAAAAGAAAGTAGCAATAACTAATAATAACAAAAAAAGGAGCCAGGCTTGGTGGCTCAGCCTGTAATCCCGCGCTTTGGGAGGCTGAGGTGAGTGAACTGCCTGAGCCCGTGGTTCGAGACCCACCTGGGCAACTTGGCAAGACCTCATCTCCACAAAAAAAAAATTAAAAAAAAAATCAGCCAGGTGTGGTAGCGTGTGCCTGTAACTCCGGCTACTCGGAAGGCTGAAGCAGAAGGATCGCCCGAGCCCAGCAGGTCGAGGCTGCAGTGGCCGGGAGCAGCCACTGCACTCCAGTCTGGGCGACAGAGTGAGACTCCAATTCAAAAAAAAAAAAAAAGAGACATCAATACAGACATTTTAGTTAAAAAGACTAAACAACTTCATGCCATAAGCAGATGAAAGAGATGCATTCCTCGAACAACATAACTTACCAAAATAACATAAGAAATAGAACATCTAAATTGTATACTGCAATTACGAAAGACAGAGAATCTTTAACTTTTAAATCACCACAAAGAAAATTTCATGTCCAAATGGTTTCAACAATGGCTTTTACTAAACATGGAAGGAAGGAATAACACAAATTTTACATAAGCTCTTTCAGAGATTAGGAAAAAAAGAGCACTTCCCACCTCAACTTATGAAGCCAGCAAATAAACCTTCATATCAACAAAACCCAGTAAAGACATTTCAAGAAAGGACAATTTCAGTCCAATCTCTCAGATTCAAATTGAACCCAGCAATATATAAACAAGATAACACATCATAACCAAATGGGTCTATTCCAAGAATACAATGATAGTTTCAATTTGAAAATCAGTGTAATTCATACATTAACAGGTTATGGAGAAAACACAACCATCCCAATAGATCCATAAAAGCCACCATTCATGACAAAAACTCAGCAAACAAGAACAGAGGGACCTTCCTCAGTCTGATCAAGGGCACTGAGATGAAGCCTACAGCTAAGATCACATTTTGTGGTAAAACGGAATGCCTTCCTCTGGGACTGGGAATAGGGCATCTCTTCAGCATTGTACGGGAGGCTCTAGCCAGTGTCATAAGGCAAAGTAACAAACAAACAAAAAACTATATTTGAATGTCAGGCAGAAAGGAAAAATACTGCTTTGTTCCCAGAAAACATAACCATGTATGTAGAAAATCCAAAGGGATCTACCAAAAAGCTACAAAAATAAACTAATTTAGCAAGATTGAGATATAAGATCAATTTATAGCTATCAATTGTATTTCTTTTTTTTTTTTTTTTTTTGAGTTGGAGTCTCACTCTGTCGCCCAGACTGGTGGCTGCTCCGGGCCACCGCAGTCTCGACCTGCTGGGCTCCGGCGATCCTTCCACCTCAGCCTTCCAAATAGCTGTAACTACAGGGGCGCGCTACCACGCCCGGCTAATTTTCTGATTTATTGTAGAGATGAGGTCTAGCTTGCCCAGACAGGTCTCGAACCCACGGGCTCAGGCAATCCACTCACCTCAGCCTCCCAAAGGCGTGGGATTGTATTTCTATACACTGGTAACAATTTGAAACAAAATACAAAGGATACTGTTTATAATAGTTATTTATTTATTTATTTCTATTTATTTATTTTTAGTTGGAGTCTCATTCTGTCGCCCAGGCTGGAATGCAGTGGCACATTCACGGCCACTGCAGCCTTGACCTGCTGGGCATAGGCAATCCTTCTGCCTCAGCCTTCCAAGTAGCTGGAACCACAGGCACATGCCACCATGCCCGGCTTTTTTTTTTTTTAATTGTAGCGATGAGGTCTCACCATGTTGTCCAGGCTGGTTTCAAACCCCTGAGCTCAGGCAATCCTCTCACCTCTGCCTCCCAAAGTGCTTGAGCTACCGCACCCGGCCCTATAATAGTTTTTTTTTTTTTTTTTTGAGTTGGAGTCTCACTCTGTTGCCCAGACTGGAGTGCAGTGGCCGCTCCCGGCCACTGCAGCCTCGACCTGCTGGGCTCCAGCGATCCTTCCGCCTCAGCCTTCCGAGTAGCCGGAATTACAGGCATGCACTACCACGCCCGGCTGATTTTTTTATTTATTGTAGAGATGAGGTCTCGCCAAGTTGCCCAGGCGGGTCTCAGACTCATGGGCTCAGGCAATCCACTCACCTCAGCCTCCCAAAGCACGGGATTACAGGCTGAGCCACTGAGCCTGGCTATAATAGTTTTTAAAAGCCATAAAATACTTAGAAATATACTGAACAAAGACGCGCAAGACTTCTGCAATGAAGACTGCAAGTCATTACTGAGAGAAACGAAGGAAGACGTCAGTAAATAGGGAGCTACGCCTCGATTAGAGGTTGGAAGGCTCAATGTTGGTGTGATGTTATTTTCACCAAAATGTTCTACAGAGCCCATGTATTCCCCCATCCAAATCTCAGTAGGCTTTTCTTTTTGGAGACACTGACAAGCTAAGTCTAACATTTATATGAAAATGCAAAGGACCTAGGATAGTCAAACTATTTTGGAAAAAAAAAATGCAAGGAATTACACCTCTTGATATCAAGAGTTACTATAAAGCTACAGTAAATAAGACAGTGAAGCATTGTAATTAAGAAGAAACAAACCCCTCAGAGGGCCTCCCAAGGTCTACCTGTAGACTCACACCTGGGGAGAGGAACCCCTGGATGGAAACGGGCCCACAGCAGTTGAGGAGGAAGGGAAGGTCTTCAGCATGGCACTGGAGCAACCAGAAAGCCACATAGGAAAAATAAACTCCCACCTCACATCAGTCACAAAACTTAACTTGAGGAGAAATGTACCAGCTGGAATCGTAAAGCTTCCAGAAGAAAATGTAGAACACCTCTGTGACCTTGGGACAGGCAAAAGTTCTCAGAACACCAGAATTCATAACCATGAAAAAACTGGAAGATCATGTGTCATCAAAATTAAAAATGGTTCACCCAGAAACGCCATTAACAAAATGAGAAGAAAAGCCAAAGACTGAGAACAGTAAGTGTATCTGCAAGAGACTTGTGTTCAGAATATATCAAGAACTCCTCCAACACAAGAATGAAACAGACAACCAATTCAAAGCTGGTAAAGAACTTAAACAGATACTTCACAAAAGGAGATACACGAAAAGCCAAGAAGCACAAAAAAGGGAGTTTGATCTCATTAATCAACAGGGAGATGCAAATCAGATCCCGGCAAGCCACCACTGCACACCCATCTGAATGGCTACAACTTGAAATGCTGGTGATGATACCAAGGCTTGGCAAGGATGTGGACATCTCAAACTCTCATATACTGTGGTAGCGGGGTAAAATGGTACAACTGCCCAGTCATGAGAAAAGAAAACGTAGGTCTACAACAGGATTTGAACAGGAACGGCTACAACAGTTTTGTTCATAATAACCCAAACCAGAGAAGAACCCAGACGTCCATCGATAGGAGCAGAGATAAGCCAAGTGTGGTGTGTGGTGGAATTCTACGCAGCAATACCACACCCGATGCCGGGCGCAGTGGCTCAGCCTGGAATCCCAGCACTTTGGGAGATGGAGATGGAGGCGAGAGGATTGCCTGAGCCCAGGGGTTCAAGACCAGCTTGGGCAACTTGGCGAGATCTCGTCTCTACAATAAATCAAAAAATTAGCTGGGCGTGGTGGTGCACACCTGTAGTTCCAGCTTCTTGGAAGGCTGGGGCAGAAGGATCACCTGAGTCCAGCAGGTGGAGGCTGCGGTGGCCGTGAGCGTGCCACTGCCCTCTAGCCTGGGTGACAGAGTGAGACTCCAATTCAAAAAAAACCCCCAAAACACCACAGCCAATGGAGTCAAGAACACACAGACACACCTCAAACATGTCATGCTGACTGAACAAAAGCAGACATACACAGGTATGTAGTGAGAAAGCAAACAAACAAGTAAAAATCCTGCTATCGACATTCTCAGAGAAATACACTAGTGCCTTCATGAAACAAAGAGAGAATACCATGAGAAAAAAGCACTCAGGTGTTAGAAATGTCTTAGCACGAAGGATCAACGGGAAGATACATTTGAGAAAAGCCTACAAAGTAGAACAAAAAGACGGCGAGTATGGGAGAGAGGAGATTGGAGAACTAGAGGACTCTAGAAGGTCCCAAAGCTGGCCACTAGAAGCTCCAGGAAGAGAGAACAGAGGAAAAAAAGAGGTAAACATCGTTTTAAAGGATACAGAATTTCCCGGAGTTTGAAGTCTGTGAATTTCAGTATGTGAAAGGGCCCACTGGGAAGCCATCCAGTGCAATGGATGCGAAGACAACACAAAACACCACCAAGTGCTTTCAGAACACCAAGAATCAAGAGGTTCTCCTACAAGGTTCCAGAAGAAACAACAGGCCTCGTGAACAAAAAGGGCACTGAATAGCAATATGAAGAGCTTGAAGACAAGGGAACCACGCCTCAAAGATTCTCAGGGAGAATGTGGAATCCCACAGCCAGCCAAACTGCCATTCAGGTACAGGAACAAAACAAGGACATCTTTTGGCATACGTGGCCTTGACATTTTTACATCCTAGGCGTCTTCTCCTAAGGAGAAGTATGTATGCTTTCTAGAGTATGTATCTACCAAAATGAGGACTACATCAAGAAAGAGGAAGATGTGGAAGGCAGGAAACGGAGTTCCATACAGGGGAGAAACAAAGACCGTTCCCAGGATGATGGTGAAGGAGGTTGCCAGGGCAATATCTCAGCAATGTGTCAGAAGCAACCTGCAGAGGTAAGAGGAGGCTGGAGGGCTTTAGGGAGAGTGACTCCTGAAAATTAAACGGAGGTAAGCGTATGTCTGAAAATACTGAGAGGAGCTTAATGCTTGCAGCAGAGCGTCTGTGGATGAATTAATGACACCCAGAGAACCGAGCAAATGGCAAATGCAACCATGATTGACTCAAAGGAAAGAAATACAATCATAGCACACAATATGATATGACTTAGCTCTGAATAAGATCCACATTGTCATGACAATGACACTGACTATGACAGACACTGAGTACTGGCTCTGCTGGTGTAGAACCACTCTGGGATTGTGTGTGGGAAGGAAGAAGACAGACCCATAGGCAGATGATTGACTGGCAGAGAGAGAGAGATGGGTAGATAGTGAACTGACTGTGTATGCTGGAGAGGGTTAGGAAGTCAGGACTCTAAACCTGAAAGAAACAAAAAATTAGTAGAACAGGAATACTATTTAGAAATACAGACAAGCAGATGGCCATGGAGGTGCAGCAGTGACTTCTGGGTGTCTGGACTTGGGCTGCAGGCCACCGGGACTGCTGTTTTGCATTATATGCCTCAGAACCAGGGGCTTCTAAGTATTACTTGAATTAAAACCACATTTTCATTAAAAAATACTGCTGATCTGGTCTGCACACCAGATCCAGGTCTGGGCTCACCTCTCTGAGCCACCCATGGTGCCAGAGCCATAGAAGAGCCCTGGTTCTGTCCCCGCCGGGCACCCTTGGCAGATCACCCAGCCCTCCTAGACCAGTTCCCTCAGCTTTCTCGCAGAATGCTGCACAAATGAATGATGAGAAGACCCTCAGCACTCATCACTCCACCATTCAGGTTGAGCCGGGAGGGTGCAGGAGGCCCCACGTTGCTGCACAAGCAGCACACCAGGGTCTGAGAGCTGGCGTCAGGTGTGAGGGGTGGGAGGGCCTGCAGGGGCTCTAGCCCAGTGGAGTGGCACAGCCCTGGGCCCACCCTTCCCGAGAGGGCATCACTGTGGATGACCCTGCCCGCCCTCCCCAGGAGGCACCGGTGGTCTCAGTCCAAGTGCATTTCTCTTTAGGTTCAGGAGAAGGGTGGTGTCAGAGGACAGCTCAGTGGAGGCTCGTGGGGTTAAAAGTCCTTAAGGGGCGACCCCTTCAGGTCCCCTACCACTGTGGGAGCTTTTCTGTCCTCTCAATAAAACTTGCTTTAAAAAAAAAGTCCTTAAAGGAGCACAGTGCATGAGCAGGTCAGATCACTATTGCACCAA
>CAUYQG010180262.1:0-12529 GCA_963574415.1 Tarsius wallacei | reverse complement strand
GGAATGAAGGACTTAGCGTCCTGTCTGTACGCGTGTCATCATCCCGCAGAGATGGGAACACCTGCTCCATGTTAGAGGGCCGGCCGCAAAGTGGATGATTCCACCTGGGATGTTTCTTCCAAGCTCACATGCTACCATCTTTCAGAAGGCGAGGACCCTACCTGTCAAAACACCTGCCGTGCAGCAGAGACTTGGCATAGCTGTCCATCGACGTGTCTGGGTCCTCTTTCCTATACCCTTGTTTGGTCTCATCTAACGTCACGAAGAAAGCTGCTTTTTCGACGGCGTCAAGAGACTGCTTGTTTTTCCCCCGTCCGAAATAGGCCTGGCGACACTTGGCCCAGGGGACTCTGAGGTAAAGATTAAATACAGTTAGACACAGTCGAACCCGTAATAGGTGGCACTTCCTGGCACACGATGTCTGGGATGACACAATGAAAACCTTTGCAGTTTTTCAGGAATTTCTTGAGAGAAACTTCCAGGTGGATGGTTTTCTCTGAGACAGCCTGCCTGTTGCCTAACCTGTTTGCCAGAAGCGACCTCATTCTCTCATGGTCTCCAGACCAGAGCTCAGAGCGTGGTGGGTGATTTTTCTGCTTAATAAATGCTGAATGAAGCCAGGCACAGTGGCACACACCTGTCATCCCTGCACTTTGGGAGGCAGAAGCGAGAAGACTGCCTGAGCCCAGGGGTTCGAGACCAGCCTGGGCAGCTTGGTGAAACCTCGTCTCTACAACAAACCAGAAAACTAGCCAGGCATGGTGTTGTGCACGCCTGTAGTTCCAGCTCCTTGGAAGGCTGAGGCAGAAGGATCACCTGAGCCCAGCAGGTTGAGGCTGCGGTGGCCATGAGTGTACCAATGCACCTGTCTGGACAACAGAGTGAGACTCCAACTCTAAATAAGTAAATAAATAAAATTAAAAATAAATGCTGTTTGAGCCAGGCACAGTGGCTCACTCCTGTCACCCCGGCACTTTGGGAGGCCAAGACAGGAGGATGGCTTGAGCCCAGGAGTTTGAGATCAGCCTAGACAACATAGCAAGACCTCATTTCCACAAAAAATAAAAAAATTAGCTGGGCATGGTGGCATGTGCCTGCAGTACCAGCTACGTGGGAGGCTGAGGCAGAAGGATCCTTTGAGCCCAGGAGGTTGAGGCTGCCGTGAGCCATGACCGTGCCACTGCAATCTGACTGAGAGTGAGACTCCGACTCACAAAAAGTGTGAATGAAGGGATGACCAGAAGGCAGACAGGCCCTAAGAACAGCAGACTCAGTGCACAGTGCTCCACATTAAACACCTTTCCCTGTGTCCCGCCCCTGCCCCATGGGAACCATCCTGTCAAATCTTGGCAGCACAGGGTCACAGTAAACACGTAAGGGCATCCTCCACGCCAGGCTGTGCTGTAAGCCTTTTCCATGCACCAACTCGCTGATCTTCTCAATGCCACCATGCCCATCTTTCAGATGGGGAAACAGACAGAGCGATAGGTCACAGTGACTACGTGGCAGAGAGGGATTCAAACCCAGGCCGTCAGACCCCAAATCCATGCCATGGATGACCACATGACTCCAGCCCGACGATGAGGTCCCTGCCCTTTTTTTTTTTTTTTTTTGAGTTGGAGTCTCACTCTGTCGCCCAGGCTGGAGTGCAATGGCACACTCCTGGCCACTGCAGCCTCGACCTTCTGGACTCAGGCGATCCTTCCACCTCAGCCTTCTAGGTAGCTGGAACCACAGATGCACGTCACCACGCCCGGCTAATTTTTTGATTGATTGTAGAGACGAGGTCTCGCCAAGTTCCAGGCTGACCTCGAACCCCAGGCTCACCTCAGCCTACCAAAGTGCTGGGATGACAGGCTTGAGCCACCACGCCCAGTCAGTGAGTTGTTTTAACTACAACCTCGGTTCCCATCCCCCTACAACCCCTATCAGTGAAAGGCAGGCTCATGTTTGACTCACTCCTGCAGAGAGAGAGAGGCCCACACTTCAGGGCCCGAGGGCCTGGCAGGCATCCAAAGCTTCCTGGGAGCCAGGTGGAAGGCAGTTCCCTGAGCATACAGGACTGTCAGGCTGGGCCTCCCCCCTTAGACACGCGTCCCCTGGTCCCACATGTCTGCATGGAAGGCAGGAAAAGGCAGCGATTCGTATCTGTCACCTATTGGATTTTGTTTTTTTAAGAGATGAGGTCTCGCTATGTTGCCCAGGCTGGACTAGAACTCTTAGGCTCAACTGACTCCCCCCTCAACCTCTCAAGGAGTCTTAAGGAGACTCACAGAAATTATTATTATTTTTTTCGAAGTTGGAGTCTCACTGTGTCGCCCAGGCTGTAGTGCAATGGCATGCTCATGGCCACCCCACCATTGAACTACTGGGCTCAGGCGATCCTTCCACCTCAGTCTTCCAAGTAGCCAGAACTACAAGCATGCATCACCACGCCTGGTTAATTATTTTTATTTTATTGTAGAGACGAGGTCTCGCCAAGTTGCCCAGGCTGGTCTCGAACCCACGGGCTCAGGCAATCCACTCGCCTCGGCCTCCCAAAGTTCTGGGATGACAGGCTGAGCCACGGAGCCTGGCCCCCCGTGCCCACTTTAACTAGGATCCGCAAAGCCACTGTGACACTCACCCCCTTCTTTTAATTTTTTAGTTGAAGGTCTCACTTGGGAGGCTAAGCTGGGAGGATTTCTTGAGGCCACGAGGTGGAGGCTGCAGTGAGTCGTGATCATGCCACAGAGTGAGACCTTGACTCAAATAAATTCATTGGCTGGGCTTGGTGGCTCAGCCTGTCATCCCAGCACTTTGGGAAACCGAGGCGAGTGGATTGCCTGAGCCCGCGGGTTCGAGACCTGCCCAGGGAACTTGGCGAGACCTCGTCTCTACAATAAAATAAAAATTAGCTGGGCGTGGTAGCGTGTGTCTGTAGTTCCAGCTGATTGGAAGGCTGAAGCAGAAGGTCGATGCTGGGGTGGCCATGAGTGCGCCACTGCACTCCAGCCTGGGTGACAGAGTGAGACACCAACTGAAAAATAATAATAATAATACAATAAAATAGTCAATTCATGTGTTCAGTTTAATAAGCCGGTTTCATTCATTCATTCCTATGTCTGCAGCCCCGTGAAAAATCCTAATCCTCACTCCCGTCACGTGCCCTCGTGTCTCCATGTGCTCATGTGCTTGTCACACACACAGCTGGCCGGGGGACCCCAGCATGTCCTCACTGCTTTGGTGACCTGCTGGGCCGGGAGTGGAATCAGCGGGCACAGAACAAAGCAGAGGCTAGGCGGGCGAACCCCGCACAGCTCCCACGTAAGGAGGAGCGCCACGGAGTACTTCCGTCACCCCTGGAAACACAGCAGAGGACGGACGGCCTCACCTGTCCCCTGCGGTGAGGGCCGCCAGCCTGGCCTCCCCGGGCTGAGGTTCCGACGGGTCATCCAGGATCTTCTGCATCTGTTGCTCGATCTCCCGTGGCCTCAGCAGCCGCCCATCGTGGTACAACCAGACCTTGAAGTAGCGTCCCCTGTGGTACACGACGATGTGCTTGCTGTCCTTGACGTGCTGGATGGTGTCTGGGCAGGCCGCGGGGGCGGGGGGCGGAGACACAGAACTCAGCATCAGAAGGTCAGAGTGGACCCCGGGCCATCACGGCCTTGTTAACGGCACGCGACTCCTAACGCTGCCTTACCGCATTCTGTTTTTGTCGTTGTTGTTTTCTGAGTTGGGATCTCACTCGGTCGCCCAGGCTGGAGTGCAGTGGCACGATCACGGCTCACCGCAGCCTCGACCTCCTGGGCTCAGGTGATCCTCCCACCTCAGCCTCCTGAGTAGCTGGGGTGACAGGTGCACGGCCCCCTACCCCAGCTAATTTTTTTTTATTTTCTGTAGAGACGAGCTCTTGCTGTGTTGCCCAGGCTGGTCTTGAACTCCCGGGCTCAATAATCCTCCCACCTTGGTCTCCCAAACTGCTGAGTTTGCAGGGGTGAGCCACTGTGTCTGGCATGCATTCAGTTTGATAAGCCGGTTTCTCAAGACTGTTTAAACAACTAAGTACAGGACAGAGTTGAGAGCTCTGGGATCCAACACTCCTGACTTTTAAGCTTGGCCTGGCCACTCATTAGATGCAATCAACCCTCTGTAAGACCTCAATTTTCTCATCTGTAAAATTGAGATAATACTCATGTCCCTTATGTGGCAGTACAAAAATTAAAAGATAATATCCATAGAAGCCAGATAAGGTCAGCACTCAAGCAAAGCAGTTATTATTAAATTCATTAATTACAACAGGGAAACTTAGAAAATGTTCTGAGAAACATTTTGAGAACTGTTTCCAAGGCTGGGTGTGATGGCTCACGCCTGTCATCCCGGCACTTTGGGAGGCCGAGTCAAGAGGATTACCTGAGACCACGGGTTCGAGACCCGCCTAGGCAACATGGTGAGATCTCGTCTCTACAGTAAATCAAAAAATTAGCCAGGCATGGTAGCACGTGCCTGTAGTTCCAGCTACTTGGAAGGCTGAGGCAGAAGGATCACTGGTACCCAGCAGGTCGCCACTGGAATGGCCTTGAGTGTGCCACTGCACTCCAGCCTGGGTGACGGAGTAAGACTCCAGCTCAAAAAAAAAATTTCAGATCATTTTCAGATCATTCTCCTGGGTCTTCTATATTTACAATCATATCAATAGCAAATTATCAAATTACTGACTTACTGATGTTATATACTAAAATACTCTATTATATTAAATCACATTTATATACTCAGGCAAAACTAGAATGTTTCTGGAAAGTTGCAGTTAAACATTCAATTCTGGAGTCATAATACCTAGATTCACATCTTGACTAAACAATTTCCTTCATCTATGTGACTTTATGTAAATTATTCAACCACTCTAAAATGAAATTTCCCCATTTATTAATAGAAGATAATGATGTACCTCTCTCTGTGTTGTGTCAGAATCAAATGAGAGAATTAATGGAATAAACTTATCACTAGTGCCAGGCCACATCACCAAAAAATGTTAACTAACACGGTAGCATAGTGCTAGAGTTAACTTGCTAATATTTCATTTGAAATTTTAGCAATCACATTCTTACTAGATATTGGTCTATACTTCTGTGTATGCTTTGTTGGGTTTTATTATTCGGCTTGTGCTAGCTCTAAAAAGGAACTGTGTTATTCATTAAAATTAAACAGGTGGTACTGGAGATATTTTATATATCTTAATATCTTCCATTCAACTTACATTTATCAACACTTGCTTTCTAGAAACTTTTCAGGTTCTTTTAGCCCGTTTCAATAAGGTAGTTAACTTATTTGACTCTAATAATATGCATATGGAGCCATCCCCCTCATACTTATTTATTAAACCCTAAATCCTAAGGCCTAAGTGTCCAAACACAACTAGAAAAAGCTGTGGATAATCTAATATAAACTACTGGGCATAGCTAAAGAGATAAGTGGTAATTCAAAAATTGCCACTCCTAAATATGTAAATTTGTATAACTTATCACTGCTCAAGGTAACTTTAGGAGAACTTAAAATTCCAGTTAAGATGGAGTCACTGGGACCAGATTTACTCTCCAGGATTAAACTAAAAATACAGACAAAATAAAATTTAGGTGGTGGCTCATGCCTGTAATCCCAGAATTTTGGGAGGCCAAGGCAGGAGGATTGCTTGAGCCCAGGAGTTCAAGACCAGCCTGAGCAACATAAACAAACCTCAGTTCTATAAAAAATAAAATTAAAATATAAAAAGATAATAACAACAATAAATAAAAATTTTAAAACAACGATTTCCAGACATTGGGAAATATATTTCCATCTGGGCCTGAAGTTTTCTTTATGGGAGGGTTTTTAACAGAAAATTCAATTTCTTTAATAGATACAGAACTAATCAAGTTATCTATTCTTCTTGAGTGAGCTTTGGTGATCTACATCTTTCAAGATATTTTCCCAGCTGGGCATGGTAGCTTGCAACTATAATCCCAGCAATTTGGGAAGCTGACGCGGGATAATCTGAGCCCAGGAGTTTGAGACTGCAGTGAGCTATGATTGCACCACTGCACTCCAGTCTGGACACAGAGACCCCATCGCAAAAACAAAACAAATTTTCCTATTTTATCTACATTATCAAATTTATTGATATAAAAGTTATTTAAAATATTCATTTATTATCTATCCTTTCAATGTCTATAGAATCTGTACTGGTGTCCACTCGCTCATCTCTGATACTGGTGATTTATGACGTCTCTCTTTTATTCTTGATCAGTGTGCTAGAGGTTTGTCACTTGTAATGATCATGTCAAAGGCAACTTTTTATTTCATTGGTTTTTCTTTATTGTTTTTCATTTCACTGATCTTTTTTGATTCTTCTGCTCTGCTTGTTTTAGTTTTAATCAGCACTTTTTTTGGTTTCTTAAGGTAGAAACTTAAGTCATTAATTTCATACCTTTTCTCTTTTGCATAGAAACAAACACAATGAATAAATTTCCACTTTAAACATTGCTTACTTTACACAAATTTCAATGTTATACTTTTATTTCTACTCATTCAAAATGCTTCCTTATTTCCCTTTTTATTTGACTCATGGATTATCCTAGAAATGTGTTTCCCAAATTGAGGGGGATATTTTTCAGATATCTTTCTATTGTTGATTTCAAATTTGCTCTCGTTGTGTTCAGAGAACATACTTTGTATAGTTTCAATAATTTTAAATTTATGATTTTACAGCCCACAAGATGGTCCCTCTTGGTAAATATTCTGTGTGCACATGAAAAGAATGAATATTATCCTGTTGTTGGGCAGGATGTTCTATAAACGTCAATTAGATTAAGTTGGTTGATAGTGTTATTCGAGTTTTTGTTTTTGTTTTTGAGTCAGAGTCACAGTTACCCAAGCTGGAGTGCAGTGGCACAATAGCTCACTGCAGCCTTGACCTCCTGGGCTCAGGGGATCCTTCCACCTTAGCATCTTGAGGAGCTGGGACTATAGGCACCCACCACAATATCTGGCTAATTTTTTTATTTTCTGTGAGACAAGGTCTCACTAAGCTGCCCAGGCTGGTCTCAATGTTCTTGCCTTGGATTTCCTAAGTGCTGGGATTACAGGTGTGAGCCACTGCTCCCGACCATATTATTCAAGTCTTCACTGAAAATCAGTCTTTATACCTACTGATTTTCTGTATACTTGTCTTATGAATTGAGAGAGTTGTGTTTAAATCTCTAGCTCTTACTGTACATTAATTTCTCCTTGCATTTCTGACAGTTTGCTTCATATATTTTGTTTTACTTACTTATTGATTTATTTAGAGATGGGGTATTGCTATGCTGCCCAGGTTGATCTCAAACTTCTGGACTCAGGCAATCACTCCTCCTCAGCCTCCCAAAGTGATGGGATTATAGGCATGGACCACCACCAAGCCCAACTTGTTTCATATATTTTGACACTATCATTAGGGGCATACATATTTTAAATTGTCATATTCTCTAATTAATAGACCTCTTTAGCACAAAATGACCTTCTACGGTGGGGGAAAGAATGGAATTTATTTATAAAAAATTGTGTATTCATTCTTATGTGTTTAAATATCAGTCCCCTTCAAAGTACTCTCCATTTGATGCACCACACCTATCAAGACACTTTTTCCACTGCTTAATCAGTTTTTGAACTTGTCAATTTTGATGCCTTCTAGTGCCGGTTTTTTTTTTCAGCTATTTCATATCAGCAAAATGTTTCTCTCTGAGTACTTTTTTCATCCAGGGAAACAAAAAAAAGTCACTTGAGTGAGATCAGATGAATAGGAAAGGTGGAGCACAGGAGTTACGCTGTTTTTAGTCAAAAACTGCTGAACATTCAGTGTGGTGTGGGCAGGTGTGCTCATAAATCACCCATAATGAAATGGCCAAAAGAATCTCCAAAAAAGAATATTCACTGAAGCCTAATGCAGCCTCTCACAATGCTAGCTGATATACTGATGCCAATGGGTTCCTAGAACACTTACCTAGTGGAGAAAGCCTGTACAAGGGGCCCACTCTCCAAAAGATAATTCCATTTTTGGGGGGTCCTCCCTCATATAAAGACTGCTAGCAGGTAACACTGAAGAAACTAATAAGTTGATGTGATTTTGCCTTCCCATGATATGAATCACGTTTATAAAACTCTCACCGTATCATCAAGACCATCTATATGCAAAACCACTGTTTTGGCACGTTTGTTAGTAGTTCCCAGAAAAAACTGCGCTTTCCTTCTACGTGAATTCATTTCACTGAAACTATCACCATCTGCCATATTGGAGGATTGAAGAATGTCATAGATTTCGGAGGCCAGAAGTTTTGTTTCTCCTGGGGTTGTGGTCCTTGAAAAGAAACACATACAAATAAATTAGTCTTGTCATTTCTACTGATTTGGTAATTTTACTTTCCACCACAAGGAGCCTTGTTTCTGTCACTCTGATGCCTTGTTCAATTTAAAAGCAATACCAGTGAATCCTAGGATAATCAATAATGTAGAAAAAGCATCTAGTCTGTAACAGTCCTCTAATTTCACTTTAAACCTATGGTTCATTGAGATTCAAAGCACATCACTATGGAGGTATAAAAGAACATTTAATCAAAAGTATTAATTAAATAGGAAGTCAGCTAACAAGAGCAGGTTATAACATGTCCCTAGATTATCACTAACATTTAACTCTCACTTTGAAAATACCCTGAGCTTCAAGAAAATACAATCTATAAAAATCCAAAAGGAGAAAAGCTGGAATAGGATCATTCACATTATCAGCTAATGTCAGTAAGATTTCTTAGTACATTCAAACATAGTTTCTCAATTTACAATTTTCACATATCACAAATAAAACCACAACTCAAAAGTTTTCATTCTTAAACTTTTAAATCCTACTATAGCTCCTCACATCAACATCCGAGTGTCGTGCTGTCTGATAAATCTTTCTGCGATGGTAGAAATGTTCTATATCTACACTCTCCTCTTAGAGCATGATGCTGTTGAGCACTTGAAATGTAGCTGGTCAACTAAATAAACAAATCCTATTGACTTTCAATTACTTTAAACTGTCACATGTAGTGAGTGGCTACTATACTAGACAGCACAGATCTAATGATTCTTATTAAGTAATTGAATTAACCAATAAGTACACATAACCGTAAAAAAAAAAAAAAAAAAGAGAATCCTCACTTCACCTAGAAATGGGATCAAGTCCAAATCCTTTAATGAACATTAACATCTGTCTACATCAGCTTATTTGTGTTTTTATTATTCTTCAGGTTGACAATAACACTTGGCCATCTACTACAAAGACCATGTATTTTGTATATTCTTCTTTTCTGTTTTTTTGTTCCGGAATGCTTTCCACACTTAAACCTTTGTTCATGCCTTTCCTCAGTTGACAGAGCTTCACCCAGAATGTAGGCTTTCCACCTCATTTGCTTGAAGGTTCAGCCTGACCACCTGACCAGGCTTCTATATGAAGCCTCTCCCCAGCAACCAATCTCCCCCTCTACATTCAAAGTACTATGCCTGTACTCACAGTACTAGTCTTAATTTTCTATTTATTTCACAAGTATATAAACTCTTTAAGAGTCAAGATATATATTCTCCACAAAACCTAACAAAAATTTTTGCAAGCTGCTTATTGAGTCAGTAGAAATACTTCCATATCTGATATTCAGACTGTACATGTTCTAGCTTTATAGAACTGTAATTCCAGTGGTGATAATCTGACAGTATTCCAAGTAGTCAATTTACTATTATCAGTGCTTTTCTGGACCACTGTTATCCACAGAGATAAGTTACTTTGAATGATTTCTAGCTCTGTGTTGCAGGACACTATTAAAAAGATTTTTTTTTTTTCCTTAGAAGTCTCAGCATTTTTCTTGATAGCGATTTTACAGTTTATTTAACAGGTCAATGTGGTTCTCAGATATTTTAAATATTAGCCAAATACAAGTTATAAAGAGTATGAGGCTTAGCCAAATACAAGTTATAAAGAGTATGAGGCTATCATAAAGATTAGAGGAACTAATGAATTTAAGAGGGGAAAAGAAGTGTTTTTGCTACCTCTTCCCATTGTCAATAGTTTTTAGGTGTTTATATCAAATTTTAAAAATGAATCATCACAACACATAATAAAACATGCAACTAATGACCCTCTTAAAATTGTTTTTATCGGTCGGGCTCAGTGGCTTAGTCTGTAATCCCAGTACTTTGGGATGCCGAGGCAAGTGGATTGCCTGAGCCCATGGGTTCGAGACCCGCCCGGGCAACTTGGCAAGACCTCGTCTCTAAAATAAATCAAAAAAAATTAGCCGGGTGTGGTAGCACGCGCCTGTAGTTTCAGCTACTTGGAAGACTGAGGAGGAAGGATCGCCAGAGCGCAGCAGGTCGAGGCTGCGGTTGCCGGGAGCGTGCCACTGCACACCAGTCTGGGTGACAGAGACTCCAACTCAAAAAAAAAAATTGTTTTTATTTTCCAAACTTTTAATATGCTTACTAATGAACCAATAGTGACAAAAAAAATTGAAATACTAAGTGTTCAAGAGGAAAAATACAAGCGAAAAATGATCCAAATCAATTTCAGTGGGTACCATCTACCCACCCAAACCATCCATTTTCTGTCAAACTAAACACAGTTTAAATTGTTTTGAAAGTTGATTTGTAATTGGACTGGGTACAAGAACTGTAATGTGGAGATACTGGTCAACGTTTGAAAAAGATCCAATAAAATGGAAACTGCTGGTAAGAGCATTATAAATACCATTTGAAAAAAATTAACAGTGATTAAAAAGACACAAAGGTATCTATGTCTTTGACTCAAGAATCCTTTAATCAGTGAAATTTGTTAAGAAAATAGTCCATGGGGGCTGGGCACGGTGGCTCAAGCCTGTAATCCCAGCACTTTGGGAGGCTGAGGCGAGAAGACTGCCTGAGTCCAGAGGTTGGAGACCAGCCTGGGCAACTTGGTGAGACCTCGTCTCTACAATAAATCAAAAAATTAGCTGGGCGTGGTGACATGCGTCTGTAGTTCCAGCTAGTTGGAAGGCTGAGGCGGAAGGATTGCCTGAGCCCAGCAGGTTGAGGCTGCAGTGGCCGTGAGTGTACCACTGTACTCTAGCCAGCCTGAGCGACAGAGTGAGACTTCAACTCAAACTTTTTAAAAGCTGAAACAATAATAAATACAAAACCTTAAAAAAAAAGTCCATTTAAAAAAAAAAAAAATCCAAAGCACAAGAACAACCCTAAATGCAGTTAGGCAAAGAAGTTTTAGAGCAGCAGCACTATCCATTAGAACTTTCTGATTTAATTTTAATTAACTTAAATTGCCACAAATGGCTAATGACTAACAAACCATTCCAAACAATTTTAGAAAAAAAGGAAGATGCTTCTGCTGTCATCTTCTTTTCCCTTCCTTTTCCTGATAATTATTGCTATGTCTCTCACTAACCATTTCTCTAGAACCCTTTATGAACTGAGGTTGTGCAAAAGAATTTAGCTCTACAAAAAACAATAACAAGTATCTGAGTGACTATTTTCTCAATTCTCCCAATGATGGTACAGAGTTGAAACCATTTCAGATACACTGCAGAGAAGATAATCCATGACATCTAATGGATTCCTTAGGACTTTAGGGCTTAATTCTCTCATAAATCTATTCTAGTAGATTGCACATTAGCAGCAACAAGGTGACAGGAAAAACAGCCATGTATTCATATGAACATCTTACAAAGGTGGTGTTTTCATGCTTATGATCGCTTGTATCGCTACTGAGGCCTGCTTATGATATTTCAATTACAAAGTTGAGTATTGACTACAAAACTATACTTTATCTATGGAGTCACACAGGCTTCTGTCTACTTAGATAACAAAGCAGTTACAGATAACAAAGTAATAAAAACGATTATACGAAATGTTAAACACCCCATCAGCACAGTTTTGCCATTTTCCTATAGCAAATTACTTTCTGAAAAAATTTTAATTTCCACTTAAAATTAAAATATTTTAAAAGAACATCAAATCAATGTGATAGTCTCACTATTAAATACAGGCATACCTCAGAGACATTAAGGATTCAGTTTCAGACCACCACAATAAAGCGAATATTGCAATAAAGTGAGTCAAATTTTTGGTATACAAAATTGTATATATCCAGTGTATATAAAAGTTATGTTTATACTATAAAGTGTGCAATAGCATTAGATCTTTAAAAAAATCAACATTGCATTCCTTAATTTAAGATACCTTCTTGCTAAAAAGTGCTAACAATCATCTGAGCCTTCAGCAAGTTGTAATTTTGCTGGAGGTGGGTCCTTGTTCAGTGGGTGCTAAAAGTTGGGGTGGCCTAGCCGGGCGTGGTAGCGCGCACCTGTAGTTCCAGCTACTTGGAAGGCTGAGGCGGAAGGATCGCCGGAGCCCAGTGGGTCGAGGCTGCGGTGGCCGGGAGCGGCCGCTGCACTCCAGTCTGGGGGACAGAGTGAGACTCCAACTCAAAAAAAAAAAAAAAAAAAAAAGTTGGGGTGGCTGT
>CAUYQG010180258.1:0-19556 GCA_963574415.1 Tarsius wallacei | reverse complement strand
GCTCCCGGCCACCGCAGCCTCGACCTGCTGGGCTCCGGCGATCCTTCCGCCTCAGCCTTCCAAGTAGCTGGAACTACAGGCGCGTGCTACCACGCCCGGCTGATTTTTTTTTGATTTATTGTAGAGATGAGGTCTCGCTTGCCCAGGTGGGTCTCAAACCCGCGGGCTCAGGCAATCCACTCACCTCAGCCTCCCAAAGGCGCGGGATTACAGGCTGAGCCACCGAGCCCGGCTAATTTTCCCTTTTTTATTGCCAAAATTAGTACATACTCGTAAGTGCAAACAATTGGAGAAGTATATAAAATAAAAAATGTAAGTGTATCTTTTCCCATTTCACTATCAAATATTTTTCTATTGCATACATATTATATACTGTATATATACATGTATGTGTATATATAACATAATCACACAACTCACGGGTCTATATTTGCTCTTTAAAGTAGCAACATATTAACATATTTTCACATACTTATACTTTTTTCTTATCTTATTACATTGGCTAAAACTCCCAGAATAATACTGAATAATAACAATTATAGCGGGCATCCTTGTCTGGACATACAGAAGACCTTTTCCATTAGTATATGCTATAAGAATTTCCTCTAGTCATTGAACTGACAGAAAGCTGCTCTGGTGACGGTGAATAATTTTTCACCTCTCTACAAAGGTATCTCATGCCTGCCACAGTTTTCATCATGCCCTCTACTGAGTCTATTATCCTCCAGGGATTAGCAAGTTCCCCATGCCAAAACTTTTTCTCCCGTGAGGTTACCAGGTGGTGACATATTCTTTTAAGAACTTTCCCTAATGGATACCATTTGTGGGGTTTTTTTCTACTTTGTCAATATTGTCTCTATCCTCTGATCACTTTTTGTATTCTTGGGCATGTTAACTACCTGAACACCACATCATGTTCTGCAAATTGTAAAGACAAGCTCTATCAAGTTAGAGAAGTAATAGTTCCTACTTTATGTAAAATGTCCCTTTCACATGTCAGCTTTAAAATGGAGAAGATACGAAATAAAGAAGAATTCTAACTTAGCAAAGAAAATTGGGTTCAATGTTTCCATCCATGAAGGAAAAGAGTGTCTTCCAGGAGTGAGGGGTAGGGGAAAAGAAGATGTATTCTGACCTCGAAATTATGTGATACCATTTCCAAATGTTTGCTTGAACAGATGCCTTCTAAGTAAATGTTGTAAAAAACTGGGAACGTGAAAGTTTCATTCATAAATATAAGAAACTTTTTTTGAAACTTATTTTTTGAAGATTATGTTTTGACCAGAATAAATGTGTGATTTATATATGTGTGAGAAGTTGAAAAATTGTGAATCTTATCAGTTTCCAGTTAAATGTGTGATCAATCTGTGAAAACACTTTTTAAAAAATCATTAGCTTTGTCTATTCCAGTACGATGTATGGCTCTCAAGTATACTGAAGTAAGATGAACTCTATTTGAGGAAAGTAAAATGCCATATGAGTTAAATCACGTCTAAAGTCATAACTTTTTTTTCAGAGTGGGTTTTCAATGAATCTTTTCTTTCAGGGATAACTAGGATCTTGATAGGCTGAATCAAGCAACATTTCACTTAAAATGAAGCATACTTAGATAATTATCATGAAGTTTCTCCCATGTATAGATTCTAGCGGGAGAAACAAGTGGGGAAATAGACTTTTGAGGCATTTAAAAATTCCGCCTCAAGAACGCATCTACACTGCTGGTGGGAATGCAAACTAGTGCAACCTCTTTGGAAAACAGTGTGGCAATTTCTGAAAGAACTAGAAATTGACTTTCCATGTGACCCAGCAATCCCCCTACTGGGAATATACCCAGAGGAACTCAAATCATTCTACAAAAAAGATACCGCACACACGTTTATTGCAGCACTATTCTCAATAGCAAAATCATGGAACCAACTGTGCTGCCCGTCAAAACTGGACTGGATTTTTTTAAATGTGGTACACATACACAATGGAATATTACATAGCCATCAAGAAGGACAAACATACGGACTTCGCAGCAACTTGGATGGATTCAGAGTCTATCATAGGCAGTGATCTATCACTGAGAAACAAAGAACAGAGTACCACATGTTCTCACTCATAAGTGGACTCCGAACAATTGCCATAATACTTTAAGAAAGGGATTGGCAGTAGCAGGATACTACCAGGGTAGAGGTGGCAGGGGGATGCAACATCAGTAAGGGTACCTGATCTTAAACCAGGCAGAGTGGGGACCAAAGGGAGACCCAACTTTACCTGTATGATGACCACTTGTATACGTAATCTGGAATTATACCCCATGTCTTTAAAATTAAAAAACTTAAAGAAAAACAATTCCTGAGACAGTGCTTCAGAATCAAGACGGGGAAAGAATCTATCGCAATTCCCATTTTAGTAAAATTTCTGTGAGAGATTTCTCAAAGTAATGTGTATGATTTTAGGTTTGGTAACTTTTATAATAAATGTTTTGTTTTAAATTTTAAAATATAGCAGTAAAAATGTATAATATAATAGAACTGAAGGATGTAATATCTCTCAATTTGGACATTTTCTTATTAGATACTGCTAAATTTTTTTAAGATATTGCTAATTAACATAGAAAAAGGTTTATTGGCGAAATCAGTTGTTATGGACCTTAATTTGTAAAGATGGCCACATGTTTTATTGCTGTCATAATTATGCAAATTATTACAGAAAATGTATTTTAAGAATATGGAAAGGGCATATTTCAATCTATGCAAAGAGTCAGTTATTATTATATTAAAGCTGAATTACTGGAAATTCTTATAACCAAAGCTTTTATTTTTTATAAATTTTTTATTTTAAAGATGTGAAGTACAATTCAGGATTAGGTATGCAAATGTTCATTATGCAGGTATCCTTTATGATGAGGTGTGCTCCCCCCTCCCTTGGCAGTTACTAAAGTTTTTAAATTTCTCTTGGCTTTTTTTTTAACCATATTTTTTATTTTAAAATTGTGGGGTACAGTTAAGGGTTAGGTATACAAATATGCATCGTTCAGGCACCCTTGTTGATAAGGGGTGTCCCCCCCGTCCCCAGACAGATATTGACTACCATTAATCCCACTACCCTTGCCCTCCCTGTCTGCGCCCCATAGATCCCACCACTGTCAATCCTTTTCTTATAGTATTACGATAGATGTTCAAGGTCCACTATATGAGTGAGAACATGTGATACTCAGATCTTTGTTGCTGTGAAAGATCACTCAGTATTATAGACTCTAGTTCCATCCAGGTTGCTGCGAAATTCATGATTTTGTTCTTTTTTATGGCTGCATAGTATTCCATCATGTATATGTACCACATTTTTTAAATTCAGTCCTCTTTTGATGGACAACATGGTTGGTTCCAGGTTCTTGCTACTGTGAACAATGCTGCGATAAACATACGTGTGCAGGTATCTTTTTTATAGAGTGATTTGAGTTCTTCAGGGTATATTTCCAGTAGGGAGATTGCAGGGTCATATGGGAGGTCGATATTTAGAGCTTTTTAGGAATCGCCACACTGCTTTCCACAGAGGTTGCACTAGTTTATACTCCCACCAACAGTGTATAAGTGTTTCCTTTTCACCACATCCTCTCCAGCATCTGTTATTATTTGAGTTATTGATAATGGCCATTCTGACTAGAGTTAGGTGGTATCTCAGTGTAGTTTTAATTTGCATCTCCTTGATGATTAGTGAGTTCGAGTGTTTCTTCATGTGTCTGTTGGCCGCTCGTATGTCTTCTTTTGTGAAGTGTATGTTCATATCTTTTGCCCACTTTGTAATGGGGTTGTTTTTTTCTTTTCAGCACATTTGAGTTCCTTGTAGATCCAAGATGTTAGGCCTTTGTCAGACATGGAGTTGGCAAATACTTTTTCCCACTCTGTGGGCTGTCTTCCTGCTCTCTTGATGGTTTCTTTGGCTTTGCAGAAGTTTGTCAGTTTAATGAGGTCCCACTTGTCTATCTTATCTCTTATGGTCCGTGCGTTTTGGCTTTTGTTCAGGAATTGGATGCCAGCTCCAATTTCCATAAGAGTGTGTCCTGCATTTTCTAAGGTTCTTATGGTTTGAGGTTAATTTTTTTATGGATTGGAAGAATCAACATTGTGAAGGTGACCATCTTACCTAAGGCAATCTACAGATTTAATGCAATACCCATCAAATTACCAGCAATGTTCTTCTCAGACCTAGAAAAAACAACACAGGAATTCATATGGAAACACAAACGACCAAGAATAACCAGAACAATCCTCAGCAAAAAAAAACCAAGCAGGTGGTATCACACTACCAGACTTCAAACTTTACTATAAAGCTACAATCATCAAAACAGCTTGGTATTGGTACAGGAACAGGCATATAGACCAATGGAATAGAATCGAGATTCCAGAAGCAAAACCGCAATTTCTCAACCAACTCGTCTTTGACAAAGCCTCCACCACCTACCACTGGGGAGAGGAGAACCTATTCAGTAAATGGTGCTGGGAAAACTGGCTGACCAGTTGCAGAAGACTCAAACAAGACCCCTATCTATCCCCATACACAAAAATTGACTCTAAATGGGGCTTATTTTTTTTATTTTTATTTTTTGAGTTGGAGTTTCACTGTTTCATCCAGGCTGGTGACCAGTGGCATGCTCACTGCCACCACAACCTCGACCTGCTGGGTTCAGGTGATATTTTCACCTCAGCCTTCCAAGTAGCTGGAACTACAGGCATGCACCACCATGTCTGGCTAATGTTTTGATTTTATTATAGAGACGAGGTTTTACTATGTTTCCCAGGCTGGTCTCGAACCCGTGGACTCAGGCAATCCTCTTGCCTCCGCCTCCCAAAGTGTTGGGATTATAGGTGTGAGCCACTGCACCCGGCTTGGGGCTTATTTTTTTTTAATCAATATTATATTGTTAGGCTTCATCCAGACTGCTGAATGCAACTATAGCTCAATTATTTTTACATCTGTTATATATCATTGTGTGACTATGTGACCACTTATTCATCCATTCATTCTCCCATTGATGGCTCAATGATATAACTCTCATTTTGAAGTTGTCCTTGACCTGTAGAATTCAGCTAAGGCAATACCTTTTTAGTATTCAAGTACTGAGAAATATGCCAAGATGAATAAGATATACGTCTATTAGCTGAAGGTTTACGACATGGAGATAGAGACACAAATACAATCACAACTATAGAAGGCAGAATTTAATAAATACTTTAACTACCCAGTGGAGTCAGAACAGGGGAGGAGAGGAGGATTCCACCTAAAGTTCTAAAAGGTGTGAATGTTGGATTGTGGTATAGGCATGTGACTGTGATAGGAGGAAAAAGAACAGTTGAAGAGAGAAGATGCTTCGGGAGTAAAAATGATGTGGAAAGTTCAAAAGTAAGAAAAGAGAAAATTTGGAGGACAGTGATATCCTGGGGTGATTGAAGCCTGAGTTACCTGACAGAGAAGGGATAGATTTTATGAAGGGAGGGTCAGAATAATACGGAGGTAGGATCCTGGTCCTGGACATTTTGAAGGCTAGGAGGAAGGATTGAACTAGTATTCCATATTTAGTTAAGAGTCATTGAAAGAGAGAGTGTTGGTGATTTTGGTGGTTTTGAGGGTGATGGGTAGGCTTTGATGGGTTTGGGTCCTCTTTTGGAGTACTTGCAGGCATGTTAGAAGGGTGTATTTGGTAGTCTGGAAAATCTCGTGGATACTATTTTGCCTTCAGTTTCTTCACCCAATGTATTTCTTGATATTTTCTACACAATTTGTGGGCCTGTTCCATACAGTTAGGAGGACAGAGACTCTGTCTCTGAGAATAATCTTTGAAGACAGAGACATTGATTTTTGAATGTTCTATGTTGGGTCTAACACAGGTTTTTGTTCTAAAAATATTGCATGTCTTAGCACTTTTCATATGATTTTTCTTTTCTAAAAAGAAGTGCTAAGGAGGACGGAGAATTTCTTTTCTTGTTTATTTTAGAGATTTCAGGAAGAAGATGACTTCAATGGGCATGCCACATTTCAATGAACATAGGAAAATAACAAGAGGAAATGTAAACCTCTTAATGCTCTCCTGACACACACAGATGTACATACACTCACATTGGACTTACCCATTGGGGCTTTATTTCAGAGACAATTGTTCATCTTGAGAGAAAGAGAGAGATGCAACCTTTCTTTCTAAGTGGCTCTTTACATAAATCATTTAGAATCATTTTGAGACACACTATATCCCATTTGTTCTATCATGGGGTTAGCGGCTTTTCACTTCAGAGGAAATCCCTTCTTGTATTCTGCCAGCAAAAGTCCTCAAGTTAAATCTTCGTTAAAGATGCTTAACTGGGAAGCCAACTCCCAGAAGTGAACCTGCAGAGTGGAAACTCTGTGACCTAATTACACAGTTTGAAACTCTAAATGTGTTTGCTTCTGCTTTGAACTATGAGTATATTTCTTTAAGAAGTTGGAGAAGATGAGATGAAACACACAAAGGCCCAAATAAATGACTGAAACAGAAAAACTGCATTGAAATTAGGTCATTAAGTCGTAGTGACACTACAATGGCCCAGAAGCAGCAATTCGTAAATTAATACCTAGGGCAGAACTGAGATCAGCTAAAAGCAATAGTGTGATTTCATCTGAATAGGAGATATGAAGTAGTGTCCAGGGCTCCAGAAAGAGGTATTCCCTGTGGATCTCAAAACCATCCTGTGTGGGCAGGTATAGGGCATGGTACATTTCTTAAAAATGTCCAGTTGGTTTTGACTGGTTGCTTTGGCTTAAAGCATGGGAACACTTCAAGGGAAAAGGCAATTTTCAGTGATGCTGAGAAAATGAGAAGAGCAGTAGAGTCTAGCATTGAAAAACACAGGATATGAAGGCATCCGTGTCTGGATTTCTGTGGACTGTGAATAACCTTCAGCATTTTGCATAAGCTCTCTATGCCTCAGTCTTCTTTTCTTCATGAAGGGCTAAGCATACTTTTTAATGCCTATCAAATGTTCATTTATTTATTTATTGTTCTTCAGTCTCCCCATAAATATAGGTTCTACAAGGATGGTGACTTGGGGAGTTTTATGTATTGCTGCATTGCCAGAGCCAAGAACAAATTAATGCTGAATATATTTATGCTGAATGTATAAACAAATGTGTCAGTATGGTGGCTCGATGAGTTCAATAAGCCCATTGTGTATACAGTGTTTAGTAAAGTGACTGGCACATACAAATTATCTGACAAATGGTGGGTTAGCTTTTTCTCCCTATTTATCTCTTTCTAATTCTGGGAAGGGGCTCAGATCTCCAGTTAAATACTGGAGGAAAAGATCCCTGTTTGCATTGTTTAATGGTGAATGTGATGAAAAGTAAGGACAGAAACCCAGAATTTTCTAGCATCATCAGGAGTTGCACTATCCTATTTCTCTTGGATCCCATTCACACTCAACCTGGGCTTCTTCTTTTTCTTTTTCTGTTTCTTTTCTTTTCTTTATGCCACATACTCTGTGTAGCCCTGCCTCTCGCTTCTGCTCCACTCTTTCTACTCTTGGTTCTACCAATATTGACTTGCCTTTTCTCTGCCCTTCTAAGTTTTTGGCAGGGTCCATTCCAAGCATCCCTTCCTCTGTGAGGTCTTCCCTATCACCTCCTTCCCTGGCACTTTTCCTGAATTTTAGTTTCTCTGGGCACATATTCAGCACTAAACATAAACTGTCTGGGCTTTTCAGGGCACAGTGGCACTTATCATGAGGACAGAGGTCTGATCTCCTTGTGAGACTTCTCCTTGACCTGCTCTTGTTGAATTCCTACCTAATTCTCAGCTTAGTGCAAGGTGCTGAAATGTAAACCAACAATGTGTCAGGGAGGATTTTGAAAAGACTAAGAACTGGGAGAGATCTGCTTCTCTGGGAGTTAGCCTAAAATAAGAGAGAAAATCCAAATTTTAGAGGCTTAACCTTTAATTATCTGAATCTGTGTGCATCTTTCATTCTCTGTAACAAAAACTTTAGTGATGCGCTAGTCCAGACTAACTGTGATTGTGAGATTTACTCACATACATGCCCAGAAGTTTTGCCATTAGGTATACTGAGAGGGCTTTGCAGTGTGACAGGAAATTGGAGTTCTTATTTTACCTTGTGGCCTTCATGAATTTTTTAATATAGTAATAATAGTCATTTTCTTTTCAAAGCAGTGTAAATTGTTTTCAAAGGAAATATTACATAGAAACACAATATATAGACACAAAATGAGCTGGCCAGGTAATGTGTACTGCAAGAGAAGTTGGATGTCTCAGGCTCATACCTTTTTACACAGGTCAGATCCATAGAAGAGGATCTAATGCAAAATAAAACAAAAGATTTCAAGGGCCAGGTAGGTTTTTTTTTAGATGACTTACCTCACGTTGACTGAATTCTTTTATGCCTAACCCTTTATACACCTTATTTTGTCCATTCTTCTCACTCTGTGAAGTAGGCTTTGATAGCCCCATTTCACAGATAAAGGAACTGAACCAAAAGGAGAGTAGGGATTTTCCTCATTACTACCCAGCCTTTAGTAGGTGGAGTCAAGATTCAACCGTGGGTTGTTTTGACTTCAAAGCCAGAGCTTGTGTCCCCACACAACTTCCAACTCCCAATCTCTGTTCCTCCTGGAATAGGCAGTGGTAAATCTACTCTCAGAGGACAGAGGATTTTAAGGTCACAATTTTTTCTTTTGGTTTCCTTTGTCCCCTGGAAGGCTAGCTCTGAAGATAATTTGTTTGGTAAAAAGCAAGTTTAGGTCACAAATATAGGATAAGAAAATAAAATTTGGGGAAGACTTAGTTCCCAAGGAAAGCTTTAGAACTTGCTAAAGTTGACAAAATCAGCATCAAAGCACATCAGACATCCCATCCCCAAACTTTATGCCTAAGAGTATCTCAAGTCCCATGTCTCTCCGGGGGTGTGGGGGGGGACTACTGTGCCTAAACCACAGCCTGGTGGTATATACATGTCCCAAAGATGGAGCCCATGAAAAGCCCTGGGAAAGAGCCCCGCATTAGAGATGGTCATCTGCAGATGATGTACACGGGGACACAAAGCTCAACTCTCTACTGTTTCTGCTCTCCAGACGTTTGAGTCTGCCAAGTGTAGAAGCTATTTTCTGATAGGAGCGCTCAGGAATGGCACAAATTGAGGCCTCCAGTAATGCAATCACTTCTAATAAACGTTTAATGAGGATATAAGCAGCCTCAGCTTACCTCTGTTTCAAAGAGGCAACTACACATAAACCTCAATTACTCAGACATTTAAAAATCAATTTCAAATAAAATGTTCAGGTGATGGAACTAAAGAGATTAGAAAGATCTGGACGTGTGCACAGACTTGGCATGTCTTTTCAACACAATTGAGGTAGGCAGCACTTGTAATGCAATAAAGCTGGCTGACATTGTGCGCCCAGGGTAAAAGGGAAACTGGTCTTATCTCCTACCTCCCCTGGAAGCAGAGGAAGAGTCAATGACAGAAAAAAGAAGACACATCAGTGACTTCTACACACTCAAGCTGTGTTTGGAATGTCATCTTCATCTCATAGTTGTGAGAAGGAAAACTAGCCTAAGGCTATACCACTCGAGGTCTTTGCCCTAACCTGGATTTCACCTGCACCACCAAATTAGATTCATTACTAGGTTCATTACTAGCTGTAGGTAACTTTTTTTGCCAATCATATTTACTTATCACCCCTATCAACATTCAGGTAATTTAGATCAATCAACCTTTACTGAGCATGTACCATGTGTCAGGTACTGTACTAAGCAAGGAAGAATACAAAGGTGAGGAAGTTATTGCTTTTGCTTTACAGGATGGAAGAAGAGACGAGGGCAACTCCCCACCTGATCAGTGTGTGTTATTGTAAAACCAATTAACTCGTATCTTTAGACACTGCAGGCTCTTTCAAACCTCTAAGTTTTTAGACGATATGGAGAAGAGAGCCCTGGGGCTCAGCTGTTTAGCCTGTCCTTGAATTCTGTGAGTGCAAGATGCTTCGTCCAGTCACTTCTTTATTTGCTTTATTTATTTGGCCAGTAGGAATCAAATGTCTGTGATTTATAGCCAAAGAAACTCTAATACATAGGATAATACCATAAGTAATAATAATCATAGCTAGCACTTAATGAACAAGTAATAAGTACAAAGTCCTGTGTTAAAGTACTTTTCCTGCCTTCTCTTTTATTGACCACCAAAATCACCGTATGAGATGGACCTTGCTTTTATCTTAATGTTCCCAAGTTGTAGGTTAACGTACCTTATAGGGTTGATGTGTGAATTAAAGAGACAAATACTACAGTGGGCACCATGGGATTGATTATGCAGTAACACCATTCCTATCCAGAAAATTGTCACCCTCTCCAGCATGATGTTGCATTCGGTGATGCCCATTGGAGTTGTGAAAGTATGATTTTCAAAAAGTAAAAAACATGACTCATACAAAATAGAATAAATAAAAATTTAAAAATCTATTAGTTAATAAAAGGAGCAGAGGGATGGTAAGGCTGCTTCAAAGGAGAATTAGAGGAAGGAAGTGCATACAGTCAGTCAGTCAAGAGAATACCGAAATGAACGTGCCAATAGATATATACCTGGTTAACATCTTACAGGGCAATAAAACTGTAGTTTTCTGATTATATTTTCTACTTTATAGAACTTGACTGGAAAACCTATAACTTCAAAGTATCTGGGCTCTAATCAAATGCTAAGTAGCAAATTCAAACACAGGCAAATTCTCCTAAGTTAGGGGTCAGCAAACTTTCTAAAGAGCCAGATAGTACATATTTTCAGTTTTACAGGTCATAAGGTCTTTGCTGAAACTATTCAACTCTAACATTGCAGCTTGAAAACAACCTTAGATAATACATAAGCAAATGGATGTGACTGTTTTAGAAGAAAACATTGCTCACAAAAACATATGGTTGCCAGTCATAGTTTGTTAACTCTTGCCTTAGATGATGAACTTATGTTTGGGTGAGCCAGTTAATGCCTAAGGGTGACATTAAAGGGACATGCAGTTATCCTCTTGCTTTATCTCTAATTAGGTTTATTTTTCATAGCAGCACTAAAATGTGAGTGGAGCCTCCTAAATTTGCTGATGCAATTTCTTGCCTTCCTCTCATCCACAGGGGGTTGGGGGACTTCATGCTCATTCAGATGGACACCATTCTCTTCCTGCCTACTTCTGTCAGAACTGGCACCTGACTGGGTTTCCAAATCTGGGATGGTACTAATTCCTGCCTCAGGCTGGTTGCTTTCTTGAGTGAAAGAGGTGTAAACTCTGGGGCTGATTTTCTTCTGCCTACTGTTAAGTGAGGAAATTGAAGTCAGAAGAAACCCTCGTTCACCACTCACTGCCTCTCTGCACCTCAATTTCATTATCTATACAGTAAGCGTAATAATGCACTTACTTACCTGATTATATAGTTTAAAAGTGGCACCGCACTGTTTACAAAACACCCAGCTAGGAGCAGAGTATCTGCCTTGTAAAGGCTAATTCTCTTGTCTTTAGGATTCCTCCTGTATTCTAGTCTCAGGTGACTTCAATACTAAATGGCTTTAGCATTAACATAGGAATTATGCTGATGCCACAGTTCTGCCTTCTCTGCTCGGGTTCAATGTCCTTTCTCCTCCGTGCTGATGTTTTATTTCACTGTTGACATCTAACCTTTGACATTCATTCAAATTGCTTCTAGTAACTTTGTGCTTTACAGTTGAGTAAGTATGCTGACTGCTCTATTTGCTTCTGTGAACAAGAAAGAGCAGGGGACAAAAGCATCAAACACCAACTGAGCGATCTTATGTCTGGGGGCTTTACATAGATCACTTTTAATCCTCACAACCATTCATTTTTGGGGACACCATTTATCACTATTTTACAGATGAGAAAACTAAGACTTAGGGAAGCTTAAGTTGCTGGCCCAAGATTGCTCTCCTAGAAAGTGTTTGAAGGCTGATATCCTAACACAGACCTGACTGATTCCAAAGATAATGAACACTTTTATTCTCTATAAAAAAGCACTTCAAAGTGTTTTTTATTTGGCTGAGATTTTGCCTCTTAGTTGCTTTTCTTCCTTTGGCAAAATTGATCTTCTTTGGCCTGAATGAAGGAAAAGAAGAAACACATTTTTTCAGTGCCTAAAATTAAACAAGAAGCTTTTAGTATGATGTGCTCAAATACCTCAGCAGCTCATCTTCCATTTTGCATTTTTGAGTAAGTCAACAGACAATGTCTTCACCG
Source organism: Tarsius wallacei (assembly GCA_963574415.1). Classification (NCBI taxonomy): domain Eukaryota; kingdom Metazoa; phylum Chordata; class Mammalia; order Primates; family Tarsiidae; genus Tarsius; species Tarsius wallacei. The sequence goes on along the minus strand of CAUYQG010180258.1, from coordinate 7,301 downwards.
TGGATTTCTCACTTCTCAGGAAGTGCTTGCCAGTATTCTTACCAGGCTCCAGAGAACTCTCTACACTGACGATGACAAGAATTCAGAGGTCAGAATCAGATAAAAGCAGGAAGCACAGTCAGATTATTCTAGAGGGTTTGTGTGCATCAAATGTGGCTTCACCCCTTGAACAGACTCTGTCTGCTCACAAGAGGATCATGCCATATAACAGCTGGGACCAGACCCTGAAGTAACCTAAAGAAACAAGAGGACAGGGAAAAAACCAGCTGAACTTTCTATAGAGAATACTCATTTTTAGCTGCTGGGCATTGACATTGTGACATCCTACTCATTCTTAAGAAAACATGGTAGGTTGAAGCCAGGCCTTCTCTTCCCCCATCTCCATCACAGTTCTTGGCTCATGTTTCCATTCCATGATGACTAGAGCATGGTTATATGACCCAAGTGGGTCAATCAGATCCTTTCCCTGATGGCTGTGAGTCTCAAGAATGTGACACATCTATACAGAAGCAGTCAGAAATTAATCTGGGTAGCAGTGCTGAAGTTTAAAGTCTATCAGCAGAGTGGCAAGTATCCAGGAGTGTCAAGTCTGGTGGCAGCAGTTCAAAAAGACAATTCCTATCACAGGATTTTTCCTTGAGTGAAAGAGGTGTAAACTCTGAAATGAATGTAAACTCTGAAATGTGCCAACCTCCTTTGATTTCTGCCCATTTTCTGAACTCGATTCTTCCAAGAACTTGTTAATGCTCTGAGCTATCAAGAATTTCTAGGAAATTCTTGTTCTACTTAAGCTAGCCTGATTTGGTTTCCACAGTTGGTAGCAGAGTACCTTGAGTGATATGTTTCTTAATATCTACCTGCAAGTCCTGGACACCTGCACATATTACCACCTCTATTCAAAGAATAGTTCCTCAAAAGAGGTTGTCAGCATTTCCACTCAATTGCAAGAAAAAGACAAAAGGTCTCAGAATTTTATACATTTAAAACCTTAGCACCAAGATGTTATTTTGGCTATCATTCTAATTTTTCTAATCCACTAATCCAAGACAGATGTACATACAGGAAACGACACAAGGATTTTTCTTCCTGCCTGTCATCTGATTATAAGTTTCAATTGTCTCATATCAATGTCCAGCTTATTTCCTTCATAGGAATGGAAGATTCATGAAATGCATCAGGTCAAAATTCTCCTCTCGTAGTCATTAAATAAACAAACTAAAATCCAGGTACACCGTGCTTATTTTTGCTCAGCTTGTCCTAGATGACAGTGTTAGTTTGTTCTAGATGTCTTAGTGTCAATCTTAATGTCTTAGTCACAAAATAATGAAGGAAATTGATATTTGTTGGTCACTTGCACCGTTGCATTCATTCCTCAAATCTGCATGGCGAAGTAGGTATTATTACACTCATTTCTCAGTGAAAGAAAGAGGATTATACTTGCAAAAGAGCTTGCTTGACCATAGTGCTGGAAAGTGTACAGACAGGATTAAAAGTGACTCAAAAAATTCATGTACTGTCCTCTCCCCCAGTTTTTGAGAAACTGAAGTCATTGCTACTGGTAAATTCAACCACAGATGAATACTTTCTGGCCCAAAAAGAATGTATCCACTTTTGCCAAATAATGCAAATACAAAAGGGGGAATTGTTTCAACTGAACTGCATTTTATTTTGAAAGAATTCCTTTAATGAATATATAGAATGCCTATCACATAGTAGGTAGCAAAAAAGAATATTGAATTGGATTAAATAGTTTCTGACTTGTTAAGAGGGAAAATAGTAAGAGATATAACTTATGTGTGGTATTTTCCATACTTTTTAATTTCTTTTGTTTCTTGCCAAAAATAAAAGTCCAAATTCTTTCTGGGCTGTTTCATAACTGACAGATGAACTTGGCCTAATTTTTGATCCATAGAGAATGGTTAGAAATACCAATACCCTCAAGGTTAAATTTCCCAGTTTTTGTTGTGGAAATATTTAGTCAGCTAATCTCTTCTCTCCCCTGCTTGTGGCTTTGGCAGGAACTGCACCCCTTATTTTTAAAGAAACACAAAAATAATTCTCAAGGAAGACTCATACCTTTCTGAAGCTCCCAAGAGCTAGAATGAGAATGGCCTGAAACAACATGTAAGAGGAAATTTAAATTACTTCTCAATATAATTAAAACAGAAGAATTTTTTTTGAAAAAGAATCTGTAAATACAAGAATTTGTATCATGATTGTACAGAAAGAAAAATTCAGAGACATAAAGGGCTAGTTGGAAATTTTAATTTTTTTTTTTATTTTCAGGATCTTTCTATGTTGCCCAGACTGGCCTCAACCTTTGGACTCAAGTGATTCTCCTACCTCTGCCTCCTGTGTGTCTGAGACTACAGGCATGACACTGTACCTGGCATGGAAAGTTTAAAAATGTGATATTGATCAGGTAATGTCAAAGTATTCTGAGGAAATTTCTGTTTGAGACAAGCTCCACTTGTTAATCCATCCATCTTCAATATATATTGGACTTCCATTGAGGAGAACATGAAGACATGAAGAAGGGCTATTTTCTTTAAGGAGTTTAATAGAAGCAACATGATTTGTTCTTTGTATTTTTTTAAAGCTAATATTTATACATCATTTACTAGGCAATATGCACTATGCTTAAAAAAACAGGGCAAATGTTCAATTTCAAAACTATATTACAAGAAATTTGTTATCCTCATTTTTCTTTCAGGAAACTGAGGTGCAGAACAGTTATATAATGTATGCATATATAGTGAGCTAGTGGCAGATCTAAGCCTCCAACTAAGTCCATCTGATGCCAAAGTCAATAACATGCTTTTAAAGTACTTTGTTATAATGTCAGTTTATACAAAGCATAAAATCAGAACATGAACCTGGATCATAGTCCTGTGTCTGGTGTGCAGTGATAGTTGGATTTTCAGAATTTGAAAAGTATAGTTGTTATAAGATGTGTGCATATGTGTGTGTATTTGTATTTCCTGAAGGATTAGTAAACTCTTGGAGAGGGAAATTAAGGAGAAAAAAATGGACTAAGAAAGGCTTTATGAATTTCTGACAGTAAATTTGATTCTTACTGCCAAATAGAAAGAGAGTATCTGGTAAAAGAGAATAGCATGAGCAAAGGAGTGGAAAGAAAAATGTGTTCTAAGAGTTTATGAAGAGGGTCATATAGGCAGTATTATTGAAGAACGTGTGTCTTGCACACAAATAAATCTTTGCTGATTGCTAACAGCCTATTGGAGAGCTATTCATTTTAGACGTTAGGGTTTTCAGTCTTTATTCTATCAACAACAGGAGTGTCCTATTAAACATAAGATCTCCTGGGAGGGGTAATAAACTAAGTAATTTGTTCTCAACTATGAAATTAGAATCTTGGCAGGATGTAAATGGCACACTGGCACTTTCATTCAGGGACTATTTCAAAGGTGTGGACAACATTAAAAGAAACCAACAAAGATAGGTTAAGTATCCTGTGGGGTAGCAACAGGGAGGTTTCCATCCCTCCTCCTGTCGCCTCTGATGGGGAGGGAGCCATTTCTGGATCCTCAAGAGAGCTGTAGTTGAGTTTAGGTTGCAGATGTGGAAGAAGAAAGCCTAGCAGGAGTTGAATGAACTTTGAAAGAGGAACCAGGCCAGCAGAGAATGTGATGAGAACAAATACACCAACTTCTCTTTCTTCTCACTGCCCAGTATGCTGATGATGCCTCCCACTAACCAGACCCAACAGGAAGCCAAACAGTAAAACTAAGCAGTTGAAACATGACAAAAGGGAACCCTCTTGGGGGACAAAGCAGGCCGGAGAAGGGTGGAGAAAGGATATGAAAAGGCAAATGGGGAACAGGCAGTACAAGGACTCACAGTGGTCAGGCAGGACAGAGACCATTTGTCATTAATTTCATTTAAAGTAATGAGTCTGCTAAAGGTCTGTGAGGGCATATAGAATGGTATAAAGGGCATTGAAGACTCAGAAAGGGGAGGGTGAGAAAGGGAGGAAGAAATGAAAAATCACCTGTTGGGTATAATGCACACAAGTTGGGGTGACAGATACACTTAAAGCTGACTTCTTCACCACTATACAATGCACCCATGTAACCAAAAACTATTTATACTTTCTAAAGCTATTAAAATGAAAAAACAGAAAAAAATACAGTAATGAGCTTGCACATTATTTTATTTTAGTTTTGAAATTAAAGCAGATTCAACATTATTCCTTGAAATTTCTTTCTGTCACTCACCACTATTTATAGTTTCTTTTAAGTTTATGAGAGGAAAGAATAGTGTAGCTGGTGGGCTGAGTATTATTCATGACCCTCCACAGGCCTAGCAGCATGTCTGATGTATGCATGGCATCCATCACATGTGTTGTTTGGGAAAAGGTGAGGGATCATTGCTTTGAGCCAATTGACCAACATATGATGGGAATTGGTAGTTGACCAGACCCCTTCTCAGCAGTGTGACTGAGCCATAGTCATGGAGGAAGGAAGAGAGAGTGTCAAAGCAAGAAGTGTGTGTGATCAGAATATTGGGATTGGGAATGCAACAGAAAGAAGGAACACAATTAAAAACACAACAATTTTAAGATTTTGCCTAGAGTTGGCCCTGTTATGGTAAGAAACCTCTCCATCTACCTCCCCACACCCTGCAGGAACATGGAGCCAGTATAACTGGGGGAAAAGAGTAGCCTCTAACTTCATATCTTCTTTGAGGGCAGAGGATGGTCACATGCACACACACAAACACACACACACACACACACACACCCCTCAAAATAGGTTTTAAAGTAGGGCAGTAATGAATCCAAGCTGTTGTTATAATAATTGGAAAGTGGAGAGAGGGTTGTTTGGGAAATGATTCTCTCCTTATCTCAGAGTTGGCCTGTTATGTAGAGAGCTCTGTGTGTATATGGAAAAATCTCCCTCTGGACTCTGAGGACATATGTTTTCCAGCAAATTTGGGAGAAGAAAGCCCAAACATGCTGTTTATATACACATAATTATCTATTTTCTATTAATAAATTGACTCTCATATATTATTATTGGCTAGATAGTATCTTCTTGAGGCAATTTTGAAACGATCTTACTCTTTTTCTCTGCGTATGTGTGTGTGCACATACAGCTATACTCCTGGTTGTATGTGTAATGAAACTTGAAAACTTAACTATGGAACACTGCAGTAAATTAAATAAGGCAAACATATCCTTGGAAACACTTGAAAAATATGCTAGATTTTTCCCAGAAACAAACAGTTCCATAATAATGGAAGTGAAATAACAATAAACTCAAGCTTCCAAGTCCATCTTAGCTACATGAAAAGTCCACCAAAGTTTTCTTAAGAAGCTGGTACTAAAATCCTAAAAATCCATTCTATTCCAAGGATCAGCTTTCCATTCCAATTTGTTCCTTGCTTGTACTACATTTCCACTATCCACATTGAGCAATGGCTTATAAATGAACAAGGAATTTAGAATCCAGTATTTGAATTCATCAAGCTGTTTCCAGTAAGTGACTTTGAGAAATGACAAAAAAATTACTAGTCCAAATAGCTTTTTTTATCTGCATATATAAAAATGGAGATCAATATATTGTTAATAGAGATCATTTCCTATTAAACTCGTATTTTTAATGTTGTGACATAGATGTAATGATTGCTTCATATCATTACATTGTCACTGAAACTTCAAACACAATGAAGAGGGGAACAGATGATGGATCTGAAATACCAATACTAGCGAAATAGATGCAATCTTTCTCTGCAAATACTTAATTTAAAAATTGAGGACCTCACTGGAGACTGTTGAGTCTCTCCCTGGGATTTTCCGTAGTTTTCATTCAAATGTGAGTGCTTCCAAGAGGCTCTCTCCATAAAAAGAGGTCTAGAGAATTCATTGGAATTTCAAGGGAAAACAAACACAAATTCTTGCTATAACTCTTCCTTAAACTTATACTTTTATCACAGCCAATTTTGATCTATATATGCTCTAATGAGATCCAGTCCTAGTCAAGCCTGTTAGGTAAACTCTGGAAAAGGTTTTCCCTCGCCAATACAAAGAGACACACTACACACACTTAAGGATGGTTAAAATTAAAAAAGTTGACAGTACCAAGTGTTGAAGAGGATGGGGAGAAACAGATCTCTTTCACATTGCTAATAAGAATGAAAAAAATCCAACCACTTTAGAAAACAGGTTCAGTTTTATGTAAAGCTAAGTACACACTAACCATTCGACCCAGCAACTTTACTCCTAGGTCTTTAACTCAAGATAAGTTAAAACATGTCTATGCAAGCATTGCACATGAGTACTGAAAGCATAGCATATTCATGATGGCTCAAGACTGGAAACCCAAATGACCACCACCAGTGAATGGATAAACAAATTATGTTGCTTGCCATAAAATAGAATACTAGATGCTAATAAAGAGAAAGGAAATACTGATACATGCAATACCATAAATGAATCTCATAAACATAATGAATGAAAGAAGGTAGATACACAAGAATAGATAGTGTGTTGTTACATTTACCTGAAATTATACAAAAGGCAAATCTAATATATAGTGACAGAAAACCAATCAGTGGCTGCCTATATCTAGGAGTGGGAGAAAGCATTGACTATATAAGTGGGCACAAGGAAACTTTTGGGGATGATGGAAATGTTTTATATCTTGATTATTGTGATTACATGGGCATTATTAAACTATATACTTGAAATGGGTATATTTATTGTCTGTAAATCTTATCTCAATAAAGTTTTGTTTTTAAAAAGAGATATAAAAGAGGAATGATTCATCTTCAGCTAGATGGAATGCTTGACTCTTGAGCAACCATCTTGGGATCATAAGAAGACCAACCAATGACAGAGCCAGTGTAGATGGAGTAGAAAAATGGCTCATCTCTGTCCTTCTTTTAGGAAGAGGGCAGTGTAAGATGGAGGTTGACAGCAAGGGCCCTGTAGGCAGATTGCCAAGTTCAAATTAATCTTTCCATTTACTATCTTTAGGATTTGGGAAAGTCCACTCACCTCTGTGTGTCTCTGTTTTCTCATCTGCAAAATGAGAATGATGATTAAAATACTATTCACTTTTATGGGATTTTGGGAAGTATTAAGTCAACTAAATTGTGAATTCCACAACACAATGACAGCATCTTCCTTTTCTTTCTTTTTTTTTTTTTTGAGTTGGAGTCTCACTCAGTCGCCCAGACTGGAGTGCAGTGGCTGCTCCCGGCCAACGCAGCCTCGACCTGCTGGACTCCGGCGATCCTTCCACCTCAGCCTTCCAAGTAGCTAGAACTACAGGTGC
>CAUYQG010180256.1:0-13677 GCA_963574415.1 Tarsius wallacei | reverse complement strand
GAAGGGACTGGAGTCCAATCTTCAGACTTCTCAAGATAAACATTAATTTTCATGTGTTTGTACAATTTTGAAGGATCTTCTTGTGATTGATTATTAGTTTTATTCCCATGGTACTTGATATAATTTCAGTTCTTTTTAATTTATTGAGACTTATTTTGTGGCCTCCTATATGATCTATCCTGGAGAGTGTTACATGTGCTGAGGAGAAGAATGTATATTTTACAGCTGTTGGATGAAATGTTCTGTAAATGTCTGTTTGGTCTAAAGTGTAGTTTAAATCCAATGTTTCTTTGTTGATTTTCCATCTAGATGATTTGTCCAGTGCTGAAAGTAGGGTCACCAGTTATTCTTGTGTTGGAGTCTTTCTCCTCCTTTAGCTCTAATAATATGTACTTTATGTATCTGGGTGCTTTAGTTTGGGTGCATATATATTTACAATTGTTATATCTGCTTGCTGGGTTAATTATATAATGATGTTGTCTTATTTTACCCAGTTTTTAACTGGGTAATGTCAAATGATCTATCTTTAAGTTTACAGTTTCTTCTGCTTGGTCACGTCTGCTGATAAGGCTATCTATCATATTTTTAATTTCATTCATTGAATTCTTTGGCTGTAGGATTTCTGTTTGGTTCTTTTTTATGGTTTCCCTATTTTTGTTTAATTTTCCTGATTTTGTTGAATTGTCTACCTGTTTTTTCTTGTATCTTCTTGTGTTTTTTTTAAGATAATTATTTTCAATTCCTTTTTGCCAATTGGTTGATTTCTTTTGTATTGAGGCCTATAACCAGAGAGTTAATTATTTTCCTTTGTTGGTCATGTTTCTTTGATTTCTCATGTTTCTTGTGTTCCTGCCTTCATGCATAGCATCTGGTGGAGCAATCACCTCCTTCAAACTTTCTAGGGTAAAGTAGAGAGTTTCATCAGCAGTTGGGTTTTAGTGTGCTGGTTAGGAAGGGTCTGGTGACTCTGTTTTCTGATAGGTACAGTAGTATAGTCTCTGTGTAACTTCTTCAGTTGCATTCAACATCAGCAATAGCTGTGGGAACCTCAGTGACTAGGCTCTAGATATTTGTTGTAGCATTGGTGGCATAGGTTATTAATGTCCTCTGTGTCAAGGGCTTTCATGGTCCTTCAGTTTTTCTCCCCACAATGGAGGGATGTAGTTGAGGGGATCCCTCTTGGTGTCACGTTGGTTACAGCAGCTCAAAGTGACTGTCAGACTGGGATTCTGGGTTCTCAGTTTTATATTTGTTCTCTGTGGCAGAGTTGGATGTAGGTTTCCCACAGAGCCATGACTTGTGACTTTATGGCACCCTTTAGCAGCTTGAACCCAGCAGGCCAGGTTGTAACTGTGATTCTGTCTCCAGTGGCAGGCACAACATTGGCCAACTCTGCAGAAGAAGAAGTGCTCTGGATATTTGGGCCTAGAAGCAGGGTACAGCTGCAGTTTTGGATCCTGAGCCAATAGGGCTCAGTGACAATGAGTCCCAGGGGATGATAGAGCTTGGCAATATATCAGACTCTGTGATCTCAGACTCTCTGGTCAGGCAAGTACCCCAGAATGGTGAAGCACAGTTGTCATTTGGGCCTGGGGTAGGGAGGAGCAGGGAATAGCACAGGGAGAGGGATGCTTCAGCAGTTCAGACTCTGGGGGCTAGTTTATCTCCAGGGAAGCAGAATACTAGAATTGTTTGTCCTGTAGGGCAGGGTGTCTCAGCTCAGCCACTTCTGTTTCCCTTGTACACTGGGTAGTATGTCAGCTTGGCCCTGAAATGTGCAGCTGCTCAGCTTTGCAAGGGTACCGGTTTTCCATGGGGCTGTGTGTTGCTTTAACTCAGGCCTGGAGGTCCTGACTGTTCTTGGTGACTGCGTCAGCTTAGGTACTGGGTATATGACATCTCTGGATGGCCAAGGCACTGTTTCCTGGAAAGCAGGGCATTGTTTCTGCTTAGTTACTGGGGAGGTGTGACTGCTTTGAATGGCCAGGGTACTGTTTTTCTAGGAAGCAAGTTATTGCTAGAGGTCTGCCCCATGAGGGTAGGGGAGGGGTTAGGTGGAATGGCTCCATCTTTCCTTGTTTCCACAGGGAAGGGTGTAACAATTGCTAACAGCTTGGCTTGGGGATATAGGGCCACTGGTTTGGGGTGGTTTAGAGGTGGCTTAGCCTCAGGGCTGAAGGAATGCCATATCTACTTGCCCCTGGAGCAAGACACACTCCAGCCATAGTTCTAGTTCCAAGATGATGAAGCATAGCCCTCTGGGCCATAGGGGACAGGACATAATATCAGCTTCTTCTCTAGGGGGAGCACAGCTATGTGAACTCCAGGCAGCTCCCTCAGCTGGGTTGAGTGTCTGTGAGTACTGCAAGGGACCCCAGTAGTGAAGTCTGTAGGTGTACAACGTTTTGACGTGGGTTCCTGGGATCCTCTTGCTTGCCTCTTGCCATAAGGAGAAGTTTCTGCCTGGAGGATAGGGTGGTGGAGGCTTAATGTTTCCTTTCATTCTCTGTGGCCATGCCAAGTTTCTCTTCTCACCAGAGGTTCTATTATGCCTTTGATGCATTTCAGCACTCTCCTTCAGTTATTTTTGTTAAAATGTGGTTGTTTTTTCATTGTTTTGGTTACCTTTATGAGTGGAATGAGCACTAGGGGCTTCCAGTTGGCCATCTTGCTCAGCAATCATTTAAAATACATATTTTTTAAAATGTAGAAAAAGACCTATGAAACATAGTAATGTAATATTAGAGGCAAGACATGGATGTTCCAATTACTGTGTCATAGGATAAAACCTTTCATGGTTATAATATGTTATTTTTGGTACACTGCTACCTTTGATTTTCTAGATTCTTCTGTATTTTATGTATAGGATTGGTTTATGATTTTCTTTCTTTCTTTTTTTTTGTAACCATGCTGTGCTATCTTTAACATGTCACATAGAGACCTACTGCTCTACTTGGCTACTAGTCTCTTGTCTATCTCTTTAGCAATGGTGAGATGGATAGCTTTCTTCGGAGAAGAGAAATCCATGGTTTGTTGCCTTTGCCAATAACAAAAACGTTGGAGAGCTGGGTGGCAAAGCTGTTGCCATTGGCATCTTTTACATGAACAATATCAAAAGATCCAGGCTGTCATTCTCTGTTGGTGATCACACTGATTCTTCCCAGGTTAGCACTTCCAGTCACCATATACAGGTTATCAGTGTCAAACTTGATGAAATCAGTATTCTTGCCAGTCTCCAAATCAACCTGAAAGGTGTCATTCACCTTGATGAGGGGATCAGGATAGATAGTGGATGGTACGATGAGGAATTCCTTTTGTGCTCACAAAGATCTTTCTCGCTTTGCACAACTTGTGCTTAGCCTCCTCAGGTGTGATATGATGAACAGCAAATTGACCCTTGGTGTCATAAATCAGGTGGAAATTCTCTCCAGTTTTGTCAATACTGATGACATCCATAGACCCAGCAGAATAGGTTATATCAGTCCAGACTTTGCCATCGATCTTTGTTTGTTTTTGTTTTTTTGTTTATTTTTGGTTTTTTTTGAGTTGGAGTCTCACTCTGTCACCCAGACTGGAGTGCAGTGGCCGCCCCGGGCCACTGCAGCTTTGACCTGCTGGGCTCCGGCGATCCTTCCGCCTTAGCCTTCCAAGTAGCTGGAACTACAGGTGCCCGCTACCACACCCGGCTAATTTTTTTTTTTATTTATTGTAGAGATGAGGTCCCACCAAGTTGCCCAGACAGGTCTTGAACCCGCGGGCTCAGGCAATCCGCTCACCTCAGCCTCCCAAAGTGCGGGATTAGGGACTGAGCCACCGAGCCCGGCTGCCATCGATCTTAATGAACTGCTGCATGCAGATCTTTTTTGCTTCATCTCCTGTCGGAGCATACTTAAATCTGTTTCTTAGGAAAGTGATGAGAGGGGACCAGTGGATAAATGAGGAGCAAACTCACTGGTCAATTCATCCAGCATCCAATGCTTTGGATCTGCTACCTGCTTCAGATGCTTCTTGGGATCATGAGCCATGGCTGTGCTGAGTACAGGAAGAGAGTGGTCTGTGATTTTTTTTTTTCCTTGTCATATCCTTGACTAGTTTTGGCCTAAGTATTGTTTTAGTTTTAGTTCTCATTATTTATAGACTTTGAAAAAGTTAATGTAGAGCTTAACTTTTCTTTAAAGGGTTGATAAGTCTTGCCCTTTTAAAATTTCTAAGCCTGCTATCTTTTGGGTAATGGGTGAGTTGTGTAAGGGAGAAAAACTTGATTATTTGATTAATTCAGTTTCTCTAATGGTTATTGATTTATCTAGTTGTTCTGTGTCTTTTTGAGTAAGTTTTAGTAATTTATATTTTCCTGGAAAATTTTGCATCTTATATTATTTTTTCAGATTTATTGCTATACGTTTGTTCATAGTATTTCTAAGGATATTTAAAAATCTCAGTTGTAATCTATGATTATGCTCCCCTTTATACTAATATTGTTTTGTGCTTTAAAAAATTTGTTTTATATAGTCAATCCTTTCAGAAGTTTGTCTGCCTTGACTTTACAAAGAACCAACTTTTTAATACTACTTATCACTGTTGTTTCTTTGTTTTCTGTTTCATTGTTTCAGTTATTATAAATACTTTTTGTGACTGACCTCTGAAGTTTTTTTTCAGTTTTGTTTTTTTGTTCTTTTCAATTTTTAGGTTTATATACTTAACTAATTTATTTTTAGTCTTTTCAATACAAGCATTGAAGATTATGGAATTCCCTTTAATAATGCTTTAGCTATATTCCATGAGGTTTGATACTTAATATATGTTTTCAATTTGATAATCTCTAGAATATTCTCCTTTAGTCTTATCACATTTCTATTTTGTTTTTCTGTAATTTGGAGATTTTAGTTAAAGTTAAACCTCATCACTACCCCCCTTTTAAGATAGGTGGGGAAATGATAGTTGGGGAAGGGAAAAGGGACTACATCAATGAAGTAAAATGTATAAATGTATACATGATATAGCAAGGAATAATATATAATAGATGTTACAGACATATTTCTCTACCTGTTCACAAGCGTAGAGAATTTGTGTTAATGACTTTCTTTCTTTACCATCCATTTTATAATCTCTTTGTCTTGGCTAGGTACTATTTAGCTGTGGTGTTTGAGCCCTTGGTGGTTCTGTGTGTGTAGGGACACTATACTTGTCCATTAACTTTTACCACAAAATATGGCTCTTTATGATGAGCCTGGTATCCTTTGGGTTCCATCTATGCTTTTTCCTACCCGTATTGTATGACAGCAAACCTATTTTTTCCATAAGGACTAGTAAAAGTCATGCCAACCAATGCCAAAGCTGCCTTTTTTTTTCTTTCCTATTTGCCCAGTAGCATGTGCAACCTGAACCTGAAATGACTTCTTGGTCATCTCAGCTTCAGTACAATAGAATCGTATTCTTATCTACCACATGCACATTTCCCTTAGATTCTGAATTAATTGAGCCAGAATTCTGAGAGGTGGAAAGCAAAAAATTTGCCAGTGAGTCATTTGGTGTGAGAATGAAAGTGTCCTTTCCATCTCTACCTCTTATTTCTGGACCCATGTATTCTGGTTGTGGGAGAAACATAACTTTATATTTGTTGTTGGTTCAGTGTATTTATAACATCATGTGGATTACTCCAGCCTTAAAAAAGCTAACATATCGAAGTCTTCTATAATCTTAATCTATTGCTCTGTATACTCCATTGCTCTTGGTGACTAGAAAGATCAGCGAATCCTATGGGCAGTAGGTTAGCAGTACCCAGAAGATTTCTTGTTTTTGATAATGCAGACCAAATTATTCTTTTTTTTCCTCTTTATTTTATTGTTGAGATGTGGTGTACAAGTCAGGATTAGGTACCTAAGTAATCTATGTGTGGGTGAAGTTTAGGCTTCCCGCTGGTCCTCACTTCCTCTGGTTTAGGATCAGGTACCTTTTGTGATGTTACATGTGCAGCCTCACTAATCATCAAATAAAATCTAGTGTTTGATAGCACAACTGGGTGACTGTAGTTAACAATAATTTATTATATGTTTCAAAATAGCCAGAAGATTTGGAATGTTCCCAATACAAGGAAATGATAAGTGTTTCAGATTATAGATATTTCACAAGGTTTTCTTATTACACATTGCATATTTTTGTCAAAATATCACATATATCCCATAAATATGTACAGCTGTTATGTACAGAACTGCAAATTAAAGCAACATTGAAGTACTACCTAACTCCAGTAAGGATGGCCATCATTAATAAATCAAAAAACAACAGATGCTGGCATGGGTGCAGAGATAAGGGAATACGTCTACACTGTTGGTGGGAGTGCAAATTAGTCCAACCTCTATGGAGAACAGTGTGGTGATTTTTTAAAAAATTAGAAATTGATCTTCCATATGACCTAGCAATCCCCCTTCTGGGAATATACCTGGAGGAACTTACACTGTTCTACAGAAGTGATACCTGCAGACTCATGTTTATTATTGCACTAGTCACAATAGCAAAAACATGGAACTAACCCTGCTGCTCATCGAGAGTGGACTGGATAAAGAAAATGTGGTACATATACATAATGAAGTATTATGCAGCCATAAAGAAGGACAAAATTATGGCTTTCACAACAAATTGGATGGATGTAGAGTGCATCATATATCTATCACAGAAACAAATAACTGAAACAAACCTATTTTTTCTTATGGACTAGTAAACCACATATTCTCACTCATAAGTGGGTCCTGAACATTTATCACATTGCCGCAAGGGAGGGATTGGCAGTTGCCAGACACTGCCAGGGGAGGGAGGGAAGTCAAGTTATTCTTTTATACCTACAGGTTTGTAAAAATTTGTTTACTTATTTGTTCACTTGTTCGTTCATTCATTCGTTTGTTCATTTATTCATTCAGTGACCATTCTTGGTCTATTTATATGACCTTATTCTTGATCTATTTTGCAAACTTTTCAAAAACTCAACCTGACTTCCCTCTAGGATGGAGACAATGCTAGACTCTGCTTCTAGTTATGTATATTTCATTTGTAGGTGTTATAGGGACCCTGTCATTATTATCATCAGAGAGGGTTAGAGAGAGATCTGGAGCCTCAAAGTGATTAGATGAGAGTGAGAATAGAAAGGGAATCAGCAAAAGTGTTCACTAAAGAAAGATTATGATGGAGTCACCTGACAAGTAATAGTATGAAGGACATGAGTATCTCAAGGTCTATGGCATGGCGTTGTACTTTGAACAGCATTAGACAGTTGAGAGGAAGAAAGACAAGCTCGGTGTCCCAAATTGTCACATTTCAGCATGTAGTGAAAAGCAGACATTTCCTATGATTTTGCTTTCTTGGCTGTGTTACTGAAGTACCTTCTAACTGGTCTCCCTTTTTTATACATGCTTCCCTATAGTTTATCATCAACATAGCTGCCAAAGTGTTTCTTTAAAGATACATTAGAACATGTTACTCCTCTACTTAAAACCCTTATATACCCTGACTACATATTTACTTCTCCCCCACCCTCATCAGCTCAAAACTGGATGCTCCCACAGGGCAGTGGGGAGTAGGAATGAGGAGAGGTTAGTTAATGGGTACAAAAATATAGTTGCATAGAACAAATAAGATCTAGTGTTTGATAGCACAACTGGGCGACTGTAGTTAACAATAATTTATTGTATGTTTCAAAATAGCCAGAAGATTTGGAATGTTCTCAATGCAAGGAAATGACAAATGTTTGAAATTATAGATATTTCAGTTACCAAGATTTTCTCATTACACATTGCATATTTTTGTCAAAATATCACATATATCCCATAAATATGTATAGCTGTTATGTAGCCATAAAAATTAAAAAGTAAAGTAAGGTATTACATGCTGCCTCTGGAAACTGACTATAGCTGCTACCAAGTTGTCTTCCTTGCAGCCTCTGCTTCTTTGGTTAATTGGTTTCCCTTTCTAAGTCTGGGGTGGATGGAGCTTAGGTTCATCCTGTGTTCATTATTTTACACGTATATAACGGATGGCAATTCTTTTTCTCCATTTGAGGTTTTTCTTTAATATAGGAAGGAGATTATGATGCAAGATGGCTAAGGGGGAAAAAAACCCCTACAATTGTCTGTAATACTGCCATTCTTTTCTTTTAGGATTCCTGTTATGAGTCGACTAGAGATTTTTTCACCTGTCTTCCATGTCCTTAAGTACTCTTTCATACTTTGGGTCTTTTTTTATCCCCCACTGACCTGTATTCTAGAGTGATTTCTTCAGTACTTTCTTTTTTTTTTTTGTTGAGTTGGAGTCTCACTCTGTCGCCCAGACTTGAGTGCAGTGGCCGCTCCCAGCCACCGCAGCCTCGACCTGCTGGCCTCCGGCGATCCTTCCGCCTCAGCCTTCCGAGTAGCTGGAACTACAGGTGCACGCTACCACGCCCGGCTGATTTTTAATTTATTCTAGAGATGAGGTCTCGCCAAGTTGCCCAGGCGGGTCTTGAACTCACGGGCTCAGGCAATCCACTCACCTCAGCCTTCCAAGGCGCGGGATTACAGACTGAGCCACTGAGCCCAGCTTTAGTACTTTCTTATACTAATTTTCTCTTGAATTCTGTCTAGCATGTATCCTCTTTATTGAGGTTTTCTTTTTTCCATTGATAATCCTTTTGTGTGACTTTTATTGTGGCAGAATATACACATAAAATTAACCATTTAAAATCTTTTAAGTAAGTGTACAATCCATTAAGTACATTCACAGTATTGTGCAGACATCATCACAATTCATGTCCAGAACTTTTTCATCACCCCAAACAGAACCTCTGTACTTGTTAAACAATTACTCCTCTTTCTCCCTCTGCCCAGCCCCTGGTAATCTCTATTCTACTTTCTGTCCTCCTATTTTAGATACCTCATATAAATGGAAATATAAAAATTGCCCTTATTTCACTAGCATACTGTTTTTAAGATTCATCCATGTTGTAGAATGTATTAGAATTTCATTCCTTTTTTAAGGTTCAATAATGTTCCATTGCATTTATATATATACACCACATTTAATTTTTCCATTCGTTTGTTGATAGACAGGTAATAATAGTTTTCATTTGCAAGATTCCTAGTTGATTGTTTTGCATATTATCAGCTCTGGTTTTATTTGTGCTTGTTTTTGTTTCATACTTTTTCCTTTCTTAAATGGAAGTTATTAATTCATTTTTCTAAGTAACGTAAACATTTAAAAATGTTTATCAGACTGTTTTGTAAAATAAACTTTATCTGAAAAGGATTTACAGATGATCCCTGGCTTATGATGACTCAACTGAAGATATTTTGGCTTTATGTTGGTACAAAAGTGGTATGCAATCAATAGAAACCATACTTTGAGAACCCACACAACCATTGTGTTTTTCACTCTCAGTACGGTATTCAGTAAATTACATGAGATGGTCAATGTTTTATTATAAAATAGACTTTGTGTTAGATGGTTCTGCCCAATGAAGACGAATGTAAGTGTTCTGAGCATATTTAAGGTAGATGTTCCTAAGCTATGATGTGCAGTAAGTTAGGTATGTTAAGTACATTTTCAACTTAATGATATTTTCAGTTTACAGGGGTTTGTCAGGGCATAGCCCTATTGTAAGTTGAGCATTTGTATTATTTTTAAGCCTTTGAACATTAGAGTCTTCATGTGTTTTAGACTTTTGGTTTTTGGAAGTGGGAGAGTCTGTTTCCAACTTTCCTTTCTCCTTCTGAGCATATCTGTCTCATGTGTGTGCAGTTACTACTACCTACCCTCTGACCCCCAATGTGGAGCTAGGTTGTATAACAGCATTCTAGAGCTACTTCCCCACAGTGACATTGGGACTGTGCAGATTCTGCCCATTGGCTAAAGTCGGGAGGGGGCTCCGTGAGGTTCAATCTCTAGTCTTGCAACTTGCTAAAAACTATGTAGTCTCACGTAAGGTTCAATAGCAATTGTTGTGGTACCTCATGCTAGCCTTCTTTTGGGGAACTTCAAGCAGTGACTCTGGCCTTGGTCCCCTTTTCATTTGGAGCACTTTTTTGTCTTTGTTATCTCTCTAAATCTAAGCTCCTAGTCATCAGTGCTGGCTTTTGATTCCAGAATCTGGAAGAACTATGATTTCACCCTAGTTCACTGCTCTGTGTTTTTTGTTCTGTTGCTGCTCCATCGAGGTATTCATTTTATTTTGGAGCTCAGAAATATATTTGGTTTTCTGTTAGATCTATTATTGCTGTGTGTTTGGAACTGAGGAAATAGAATAAAATATAAACTTACAAAACTGTGTCGAAATCTTTGTAAAAATATATTTAAAGTACAATATAATATATAGCTGATTTTGACATTGTTTAGATACTATTTGGTTATTTGTAAACAATGAAAATTAAAAGATTAAGGATCAACAATAGCTAGCATTTATTAATTACATGTACTAGGCATTATTTCTGATACTTTACAGTTACCATATTGTATTTTGGAATCCCAGATTGGTGGAATTATCCATTTCTTTCAGATGAAGAAGGCAAGGTTTTGATAGTCCAAATACCTTTACCAAAGTAGCATAGCTAGGAACTGGGGAAATTAGCAATTGAGGACAAGTTATCACACAACACAGTTCGTGCTCTTAGCTGTATTGCTGGCAATATCCATCTAATTAAAGGACCCTCTCTTTTTACTGCCAAATTTTATTTCTCATACTCTTCATCCTATGTAAACCCAGGATTTCTTTGGAAATCAGTTTACTAATTCACTTTATTTGGCTATTTCCCCCAGTGTTCTAACTACATTCTACTTGGCCTGTGGAATAATATGTTCACAAATAGTGCTTAGAATTTTGGGGGGATATTGACTGTATATTTCCTAAGAGAAATATATCAATAATAGTTTTGGCAAGGGTTAGTATAGATTGAGGTAAGTTAGATGTCTTAGAACTTTTAAAATAGGAACAATCTAAGTTTCCTGTAGGTCGCAATGATTAAAGTAGCTAAAGACCTAAGAGGTGAAACTCCAAAAAAATTATATTTCACTTTGTCTTATACATCATTTTTACAGTAATCTTTACTAAAAGACAGCACTCTTATAATATTACCCATGTCTCCCTATTTCCACAGTGTCAAGTTTAAATCTTGTAGCCTTGCACTGATGACACCATTTTATTTGATCAAACTCATATCCCATGTATCCTCATGAATTCTCTGTAATATGCCTTGTTCATTATTTTCTCTTTACCTATTACAGTGTACAGGGCTCTCTGCCTGCCTGCTTACCTTTCAGTTCTCTTTTAGGAACTTCACTTTTATCATGAATCTTTATCTGACTGCAACAGTTTACAGTGAACCTCCTCCTTTAGAGCAACTTTAGACTTTATAGTTGATGTCACACAATTACAGTATATTTGTGCTTTATGTTTCAGTTTTATTTTAAGATTATGATTTCCCTGATTGCTGTATACGCCTCCTAATTATCTCTGCAGCACTCTTAAGATATAGTATATGGAAATAACTTCAGAAATTGCCATTTATAGCCAGTTATCCAAAGTCTTGAAGAGATAAAAGATTTTTTAAAATTTAATTCACTTTTGTATAGTAAGTCATTATGACTTCTTTCTCAGATAGGACACTTACCATTGACTTACTATTTTTCATCTGAGAAGATCAATATTTCTTATTTATTTGAAAAAAATTAAAGCAAATTAAATCATGTTTGTTTTCCTACTCCCAACCTCCCCATGCTGATTACCTCAATTTTCCGGCTGAGAAAGAAGCAGGTCTCTTTGGCAGTGTCTTAGATGGCTGGTGGAGCTGGGCCATGTAAAATTACTCACTGTGCTTTTACTTTCCACTGTGGGAGAAATTGCAGGCCGAGGGAGTTTCTTTTGGTACTGAGCTGTGCTGCCTTGGTGGAGAGGTGATGCAGGTGAAGTGAAATTTTCTTCTTACCTTCTTCAGTGCATCTGTTGTGAATTTTTTGTACTAGTGGTGTGCTGAAACTTCTCATTTGTGGGTTGTTTCTTGGGGCAGATGACTGTAGACAGTACCTATTCTGCCATCTTGCAGATATCACAGTGCTGTCACATTTTACTCTTAACAAGCCCTGATGAAAGCTTTTATTTTAATGAGCTTGTAAATTTGATGGATATGTGTAGTGCTGTGGCATTATTCCAGGGTGATTTTTTAAAAATCTGCTGGAGTAAGGTACAGAAAGCAGAGTAAAATCATAAAATGTAATCAAATAACATATATTTATTGATGCTCAATATTAATGCACTGGGTCATCTTTGAACATAGTGGTATTTTGTTAGCTTTCTTCCTGTGGAAAGAAATTATACTTGATGTTCATTTTGTTTAATACTTTTTCCTGTATTTCCAAGTATATGACATTCTCTTTGGCTAACAGATGGGTTCAAGTTACCTCAGTGTATTAGTATATACAATCTTTATTCGCAGAAAATACTTCATCACCCCTCAAAATTGATGTAGATATTATAGAAATATTATCTCATGTCCCAGCTTTCAACAGCCTTTCAATAACTTTGCATTCATGTCACTTGTTAAGATTCAGAATTTTAAAACTGTTTTTGAAAAGGCCCTATGAGAGCTGATTCCAGCCATGCTAGCTGTTTTTCATCTTGTTATGTGAAGTTATTTTCCAACTCAGTGACTTTTTGTGTACTTTTCCCCTTTGCAGGTGACATCATACCTGCCCCTCTCCATCCCTACATACATACTTCTCATATTGTGACTTTTTTGCATGTGTTGGGCCTTGCCAGTTCTTCAGAGGAGAGTTTGCTGATCTTCTTTTAAATTGTATACTACAACGAAAATTTCATTGTACCTTTTCATTTCCTTTTCAGAGTTATCACTGTCCATATCTGTTTGTTATGATTGTTTGATTCCCTATTCACACCAAGAGCTTTCTGAAAATAAGAACCCTGTGCATTTTGTTCACTGATAAGTTTTTGGCAATTAGCATGGAGGCTGGCATCACAATGGTTGCTGCTTATGAAGTAGACTGAGAGATCCAAGCACCTTTCTGTTACTTGATTCAGAATTTTGGTACCAGACTTAGAATTCCTCTACTGACACTAGTTTCTAAGAAAATGGAATACCACCATAAGGGAGTATTTATAAAACTTTTCAAAACCCGTTATCTGGGTTCTTCCCCTAATCCTAACCCTAACCCTAAACCCCCTGCTTTTCCAGATCTTTTAACTGAAGATATGAACTAATTTGCATTACAGAAAAATGTTAAAGGACACACATAATTTTTATTTTATTTTATTTTTTATTGTAAAGATGTGGGGTACAATTCAGGGTTAGGTATACAAACATTGATTGTGCAGGTACCCTTTTTGGTGAGGTATACCTCTCCCCCCCATAGCAGTTTCCCTCAACTGCCAGTCCCAACCCCCCCCCCACCGACAGTTTCCCATTACTGCCAAAAACTTTCCTCTAGTATTATAAATGTTCAAGTTTCGCTTATGAGTGAGAAAATATGGTACTCTGTTCTTTATTTTTGTGATAGAACATTGAGTATGATAAACTCTAAATCCATTCAAGTTGCTGCGAAGTCCATATGTTTGTCCTTCTTTATGGCTGTATAATATTCCATTGTGTATGTGTACCACTTTTTAAAAAAATCTAGACCAGCTTCAATGGGCAGCATGGCTGGTTC